>VONZ01000198.1:0-280000 GCA_012976165.1 Labeo catla
TAGCGACTTGCTAATCATGTTAAAATAATGCTAGCAACTTGCTAGTGATGCTAAAATCATGCTAACGACTTGCTAAAATCATGCTAGCGACTTGCTAGTCATGCTAAAATCATGCTAGCGACTTGCTAGTCATGCTAAAATCATGCTAGCAACTTGCTAATCATGCTAAAGTCGTGCTAATGATTTGCTAGTCATCCTAAAATCATGCTAGCAACTTGCTAGTAATGCTAAAATCATGCTAGCGACTTGCTAGTCATGCTAAAATCATGTTAGCGACTTGCTAGTCATGCTAAAATCATGCTAGCGACTTGCTAGTCATGCTTAAATCCTGCTAGCGACTTTGCTAGTCATGCTAAAATCATGCTAGTGACTTGCTAGTCATGCTAAAATCATGCTAGCGACTTGCTAGTCATGCTAAAATCATGCTAGCGACTTGCTAGTCATGCTAAAATCATGCTAGTGACTTGCTAATCATGCTAAAGTCGTGCTAATGATTTGCTAGTCATCCTAAAATCATGCTAGGGACTTGCTAGTAATGCTAAAATCATGCTAGTGACTTGCTAGTAATGCTAAAATCATGCTAGTGACTTGCTAAAATCATGCTAGCGACTTGCTAGTCATGCTAGAATCATGTTGGCGACTTGCTAATCATGCTAAAACCATGTTAGCGACTTGCTTTCTATCATGCTAGCAATATGCTTTCTTTCTAATCTAATCTTTCTAACTAATCTTTCTTTCCTTTCTAACAAATCTTTCTTTTTTCTTTCGCTCTAACTAATCTTTCTTTTTTCTTTCTTTCTTTCTTTCTAACCAGTCTTTCTTCTTTCTTTCTAGCTAATCTTTCTTTTTTCTTTTTCTTTCTTTCTAACTAATCTTTCTTTTCTTTCTTGCTTACTTTTCTTTCTAACTAATCTTTCTTTTTTCTTTTTTACTTTTCTTTCTTTCTTACTAATCTTTCTTTTTTCTTTTTTACTTTTCTTTCTTTCTTACTTTTCTTTCTTACTAATCTTTCTTTTTTCTTTCTTTCTAACTAATCTTTCTTTTTTATCTTTCTTCTTTCTTTCTAACTAATGTTTCTTTCTTTCTAACTAATCTTTCTTTCTTTCTTTTTCTTTCTAACTAATTTTTCTTTTTTTCTTTATTTATATCTATCTAGCCTATCTATCTTCAAACTTTATCAATCAAACTAAAACTATTTCAAACTGAAAACCTTTAAACTTTCTTTAAACTAAAAGCTTTTAAAACTACTTAAAACTTACTGGCTAGGCTTTCTCAAGCCAACTTAAAGTTTGCTAACAAACTTTTTATCTAGTTTGATCTAAAGTACAGCAAAAACTGTACAATTTTGAAATATTTTTACTATTTAAAATAACTGTTTTCTGTTTGAATATATTTTAAAATGTAATTTATTCCTGTGATTTCAAAGCTGATTTTTCCTGATTTTTCATGTGACTCCAGTTACATGATCCATCGGAAATCATTCTAATATTCTGATTTGCCTCTAAAAAAAACATTTATTATTATTGTTATTATTATGTTGAAAACAGCTGAGTAGATTTTTTTAAAGGTTTCTTTGATGGATTTTAAGTTCAGTAAATCAGCATTTATTTGAAACAGAAATCTTTGGTAACATTATAAATGTCTTTATTATCACTTTTGATCTATTTAAAGCATCTTTGCTAAATAAAAATATTCATTTCTATAATTTCTATAAGTTTGTTTCAACTTAGCTATGTAAAACTAAGTAAAAATCACTATGTGAAATGTTATAGTATTTTTTTTTTCTGACAACATAAAATAAACTATAGCCTACCTGATCATATTTATACATCAGTCATGCACTTGACTGTAAAAAACATATATACAGTGGGTACGGAAAGTATTCAGACCCCCTTAAATTTTTCACTCTTTGTTATATTGCAGCCATTTGCTAAAATCATTTAAGTTCATTTTTTTCCTCATTAATGTACACACAGCACCCCATATTGACAGAAAAACACAGAATTGTTAACATTTTTGCAGATTTATTAAAAAAGAAAAACTGAAATATCACATGGTCCTAAGTATTCAGACCCTTTGCTCAGTATTTAGTAGAAGCACCCTTTTGATCTAATACAGCCATGAGTCTTTTTGGGAAAGATGCAACAAGTTTTTCACATCTGGATTTGGGGATCCTCTGCCATTCCTCCTTGCAGATCCTCTCCAGTTCTGTCAGGTTGGATGGTAAATGTTGGTGGACAGCCATTTTTAGGTCTCTCCAGAGATGCTCAATTGGGTTTAAGTCAGGGCTCTGGCTGGGCCATTCAAGAACAGTCACGGAGTTGTTGTGAAGCCACTCTTTCGTTATTTTAGCTGTGTGCTTAGGGTCATTGTCTTGTTGGAAGGTAAACCTTCGCCCCAGTCTGAGGTCCTGAGCACTCTGGAGAAGGTTTTCGTCCAGGATATCCCTGTACTTGGCCGCATTCATCTTTCCCTCGATTGCAACCAGTCGTCCTGTCCCTGCAGCTGAAAAACACCCCCACAGCATGATGCTGCCACCATCATGCTTCACTGTTGGGACTGTATTGGACAGGTGATGAGCAGTGCCTGGTTTTCTCCACACATACCGATTAGAATTAAGGCCAGAAAATTCTATCTTGGTCTCATCAGACCAGAGAATCTTATTTCTCACCATCCTGGAGTCCTTCATGCGGGCTTTGCACTGAGGAGAGGCTTCTGTCGGGCCACTCTGCCATAAAGCCCCGACTGGTGGAGGGCTGCAGTGATGGTTGACTTTTTACAACTTTCTCCCATCTCCCGACTGCATCTCTGGAGCTCAGCCACAGTGATCTTTGGGTTCTTCTTTACCTCTCTCACCAAGGCTCTCCTCCCCCGATAGCTCAGTTTGGCCGGACGGCCAGCTCTAGGAAGGGTTCTGGTCGTCCCAAACGTCTTCCATTTAAGGATTATGGAGGCCACTGTGCTCTTAGGAAACTTAAGTGCAGCAGAAATTTTTTTGTAACCTTGGCCAGATCTGTGCCTTGCCACAATTCTGTCTCTGAGCTCTTCAGGCAGTTCCTTTGACCTCATGATTCTCATTTGCTCTGACATGCACTGTGAGCTGTAAGGTCTTATATAGACAGGTGTGTGGTTTTCCTAATCAAGTCCAATCAGTATAATCAAACACAGCTGGACTCAAATGAAGGTGTAGAACCATCTCAAGGATGATCAGAAGAAATGGACAGCACCTGAGTTAAATATATGAGTGACACAGCAAAGGGTCTGAATACTTAGGACCATGTGATATTTCAGTTTTTCTTTTTTAATAAATCTGCAAAAATGTCAACAATTCTGTGTTTTTCTGTCAATATGGGGTGCTGTGTGTACATTAATGAGGAAAAAATGAACTTAAATGATTTTAGCAAATGGCTGCAATATAACAAAGAGTGAAAAATTTAAGGGGGTCTGAATACTTTCTGTACCCACTGTATATATATATATACACTACCGTTCAAAAGTTTGGGGTCAGTACATTTTTATTGTTTCTTTTTTTTTTTTTTTAAGAAATTAATACTTTTATTCACCAAGGATGTATTAAGTTAATAATTAAAAGTTTATTAAAAGTTAATAATAAATAATTTACATTGTTATAAAATATTTTTATTTTGAATAAACACTGTACTTTTTAAACTTGTTATTCATGAAAGAATCCTGAAAAAAAAATCACAGGTTCCAAAAAATATTTGGCAGCACAACTGTTGATATTATCCAACATTGATCATTCTAATAATAAATCTGCATATTAGAATGATTTCTGAAGGATCATGTGACACTTAAAACTGGAGTAACAGCTGATAAAAATTCAACTTTTCATCACAGGAATAAATTCTATTTTAAAGTATGTTAAAATAAAAAACATTATTTTATATTGTAAAAACATTTTGCAATATTACTGTTTTTTTTCTATATTTTTAATCAAATAAATGCAGCCTTGATGAGCATAAGAGACTTCTTTAAAGACTATTGCAAGTCTAACTGACCCCAAACTTTTGAACGGTAGTATATATATATATATATATATATATATTATTGTTTCTCAGAGCCAGTACACTTTTCTGGGTAATATAGATTACAGATCCATTTCATTTCATTTTTCACACCCCAACATGTTTTCCTTGAAATAACATATCATTCTGGGGATGTACTTGAATAATCAGAAATGCATTAAATATACACAAAACATTATTAAATTTATTTTGTATGATGACAAAATGAATACGGAGAGGGAAGAGCTTTTTATAATACACACATTAGTGTGGAATTGAATGAATCGGCCCTTAGACACACACAGATTGAGTTGATTCAGATGGGTTTATCAATGCTGCAGTGAACGACTGATTGTGACACAGGTAGTGACGCAGTCTGATGACGCTATACATTCAGAAATACTCATTATATTTCCGTTCAGATCACTTTAAAGTTAACTTAATAAAAGTCTGAGCAGATTTCATAATGGTATTTTTAGATGTTTATACAACACATTTATTGTTATGTTGGACACTTAATTTATTACAGTATGTATTTGTACATAGCTGCCTCGGTTTTGTACACAGCCTACAAACAAGCCTTTGCATTCATTACATACAGACGCTTTTACACATAGGATTACATAGGATTGCGCATAGGATTACACAGTTTACACAGAACAATGATTGTTTTTATGGTTAGTTGCTTTAACACAATATGAATTGAATTCAGATTAACTGCATCTTTTTTTCCATACAGTGACGCTGAATGGTAACTGAGCCATTCAGCCTAAAAATTATGAATGAACTTTTATTATCATTCAACTCGATGCTGTTATAAATGAATAACCAGTGAACTCTCAAACGCCATAAACATTAGCTGCTTCTTAAACGTAACCCGCTTTCTTTTCCATAAATGTGTAAACAGGGACACCACGTGGAATTCCAAAGAATTGCAGGAAGCTGTTGAGGAATTTTAGCCCATTGGTGTTATGTTATGGGAATTCAGGCTAAACATGAGCTGTTGCAATACGTTGTACAACGTGACATTTCACAGGAGTGATTTTGCTCGTGCACTTTAGTATTTGGCTCGATCAGCTAATTAGTTAGATAATTTTATCTTAGACTTATAATATTGGGCGTACCATTTTAATTGTATTAAAAAATGTAAATTAAGCACGTAAAAAATCACGTGACAATGAAATCTGGAGACTGTAATATAATTAAAAGCGCTTCTGTGGTCTAGATTTATTCAAAATGCCCCGTTTATTCATTCCAAACAACTGATCGACATTTACTCTGCGTTAATGTTACATATACAATATGCATAAGATCATAAATACACCGGTAAACAACGGTACCTGAAGATCTTATGCCCGAGATGTCCTTAAAAATAAAATAAAAATGAAATAACCTGATTATATATACATATTACCACCAAACACCAAATAAAATGTTATTCATAATAAACAATTAAAAAAATCACAATAAACATTTTGTGATTTTATGCATAAAATTAAATGGTGTCAGAATGTAATATAAAGAAAATAAAAATCAAACAAAGAGGAAAATCTCACCACTTCACTGACAAATCGATGTTTCTTTTATTAATATTACATTCTCTAATAAAATTTCTGTTTTTAAAACGAGAAACGCTATTTATAAACTATACAAATTTTCTCATATACATGGAATTTCAATAATGATAACTGTGTAATTGCACACTTTTCTTGTATTATCCCAGGGCCACTGCACCTGTGTGCCGTCTTTAAATGACGCTCACGCAGGTACCTTGCGTCATGCGCAGACGCTGAAACGCGGAAGCAAAACGCGAGCACATTCCACGTCACTTGAGGTGGATTTAACGCGGCGAGCCAGGATTCTGACATGAGAATTTAGCGCTTTGACGTGAAAGTCGCCGGATGTGATGCCACGTTCGTTCTGGCTTCACGCTCAAACTGACAGCGAACGGAATATCAGCGGGTTGTAAACAGAGGTTTCATCTCAAGGTAATGTTTGTGTGCGGAGCTGTACTGCGGGCAGAGCGCTTGCAGCAGGCGGCTGCTGTATGTCGCTGTGTTATTGGTTATTCCGTGTTTCCTGACGCCGTATGTCCATCAGTGTAGGTGATATGATGGCTGTATATAAAAATAGGTCTGTATTGCGCAATTGCTGTGTCTCAAAACATATCGAGATACCTAAATAACATTTTTGGGGCTCTGCTTTTCCCAAATATGATGTACGTGGGTATGATGTTCAAAAATGCTGTTTTGGGAGCCAGAACACATCGGATTTTTGGTTATGGGCCTTTTGCTTTGATTCATCTTATTATGGATAGTCTCAGATTTTCATGTCAATTAAATTATTTAGAATTTCATTTCTGCTAGCGTATAATCCCTCTAAATGTTCGTCAAATGTAATTTACCTGTTTCCATCCAAGCCCTTATTATTATAGCTCGTGTGCCGTAATTTTTAACTTGCATAAAAGTTTAATGAGTTGGGCTGTTGTTTATTACATTGGCATTGTCATGATTGTATTTTTAAATATCTTACAGTAATTAAGTATGCCTTAGACTGTCATTAGCCATTAAAACATGTCAGGTTAAGCAATCTAAGTAATGTTGGTAAGGGTGTATCTCCAACTGCCACAACAATGTTGTGGGGTGTGTACATGTTGTGTAAATTTGTCAGAGGAACACCTTGACATCACCTTTACTGATTTGCTGTGATTTCTGTATAGTAAATTTTTTTTTTTTTTTGGCAGTAGGTAAGCACAATATGCTTAATGTACTGTAATTAATTGTGCTCAGCAAACAGTAATGCAGCCCTCCTGGATTTTTCCCATGTGAATCTGGATCATTGTGCCTGTGGTGGCAAATTAAATTTTTGCCTCTTAGACACAGAGAATGCAGATTTTTACAAGCCTTTAAGGTTTTTACCAGACGTTTTTATTTGTAATTAATTGTTAAATTGATATATAATATTTTAATTGACACTTTCCCACCGCATTTGAGGACTAAAAAGTGACGCTGTGGCTGACAAGTGGACTCTGATCTTTTTAAAATAATAAGTTTGTTGTTTTTGGGAACCAATTTTAGACTACCTCTAAAGATGTTAGACTTTTTTATATTTCCTTTTCCCCCAAAATACAAGAATAATACAAGAAAAATTATTACTGAGAATATAAAAAATTAAATATTCTCTTAAACATCATTCTTTCTTTCTTTCTTTCTTTCTTTCTTTTTACAAATATTTAAAATTATTTGGAAATGTGCAAATGTCAAAATCAAGTGAGCTTTTTAAATTTATTTTATTTTATTATTATTTATCTTAAAGTTTAAGGTGGCCTCACACTACTTGGAATTACATTATTCAATTTAAAATGGAAAATAAAACATACATAACAATTGTAAGCAAAATATAATGTTTATTCTAATTATAATGAACATGAGTTCAAATGGATCAATTTGGAAAAAAAGAGAAAAAAAGTATATAGTATTCCTAAATAAATTGTTAACAAGAGTGAAAGAGAAGTAAACACTGTAACCAAAAGTAATCTAGTATGCCTGTGCTCACATTTTCTTCAATAAAGACCAGGTAGAGCTTATTTTACTGGATGAAGAGCAGCATAGATTAAATCAAGGATTTAAAATTGCTTGCTGAATGCCAACAACATATGAAAATTACTGTAGCATTTGCCTTTTACTTGTTAGAATTAATTAATGGTAAGTTAATGAAGGCTCCTGTGCATCTTGCCAAATTTCCCTTTGTGTGTTCATCAGACTATTAACAGATTGGTTCCTCAAGAGTTTGTTTTTGTTTCTAAACAACCAAATTTCTTGTCAAATGTGAGACTTGTTACCTAGTGGTCTTTTCCAATCCTGATTGTGGCTGTTTGCTAAAGGGATAGTTCAGGCAAAAATTAAAGCTCTGTCCTTAATTTCTCACCCTCTTGTCATTTCAAATCTGTAAGACCTTCATTCAAATTAAGATATTTTTGATGAACTTTCTGGCTTTCTATAGACAGCAATGCAATGGAAATGTTTCCAGGCCCAGAAACGCAGTAAGGATGGTAAAACAGTCCATGTGACATCAGTGGCTCAACCTTAATTTTGTAAAGCTATGAGAATACTTTTTGTGTGTAAATAAAACAAAAATAACAACTTTATTCAACAGTTCATCTAATATAGTGGCGGTGGACGGTGATGTGGTGAAGAAGAATTGCTGAATAAAGTTAGTTTTGTTTTCTTTGCGCACAGAAAGTATTCTTATAGCTTTATAAAATTGCGGTCGCACCACTGGACTAGTTGCACTATTTTAACAACATCCTTTCTGTGCCTGGGAACATTTCAGTTACATTGCTGTCTATAGAGGTTTAGAAAGCTCTCAGATGTCATCAAATTGTCTTAATTTGTGTTCTGAAGATGAATGAAGGTCTTACGGGTTTGACATAGGGGTGAGTACTCAACAACAGAGTTTTCATTTTTGGGTGAACTTTCCCTTTAAGGCCGTCATGCTAATGCTGAGTCTGTCTTTTTTTTTACCTGTTTGCAGAGTGTCTGATCTGGTGCTCGATCTTAATGGGCGAATCAGGGACACGCCGCTCCACCCTGGTCTCCAGGCTTCCCATCTTTAGACGTAGCGGGCGAAAGAGGCAGGATTCGCTTCCCTCCTCGCCCTCCTCCGGCGGTGTCGGCAATGGCGTCCACACTTCCTCTCCCTCCAGCACGAACTCCAGCTCCAGCAGCACGGGCAAACGCCGCAGCCTGTTCCGCACTCCGTCC
Source organism: Labeo catla (assembly GCA_012976165.1). NCBI lineage: Eukaryota > Metazoa > Chordata > Actinopteri > Cypriniformes > Cyprinidae > Labeo > Labeo catla. The sequence continues at coordinate 8,789 of VONZ01000198.1, forward strand.
CTCAGCTTCCACTGCAAGAGGAACAGCGACCCGACCCAGCTCAGCCTGGACAATCGCAGCCAGGGATCTGAAGCCACCTTTCGAGACGGTTCCGTCTCAAAGACGCGGCATTCATTCGGATTTGGCGGACATAAGAAAAAAATCACCCGATCTCAAACGGAAGACCTCGAGAAGGCATCCACAAACCGCAGTGTGTTTATTAATTGCATCAGCTCAGGGACAAACGAGGGAGACGATTCAGGGTTCCTTGATGATGTGAGCAGCAAAAGGTCTTCCAAACATAAGAAGCAGCTGCTACCCAAGTCCTTATCAGCTCACCAACGGTTTTCCAAGAACTTGCCCAATGTCCCAGACCAGAGCAAAGGTCAGGATGCTGTGGAAGATCCTCCTAAAACTGGTACCCCAGGTTCCTGGCCTGGAGAACTGGTTGAGAGTTCTCTACAGTCGCCTATGATCTCAGAAGACCGCACCACGGCAATAACACCATCCGATTTTGTTCACGTCACCGAAGACTCTGTCTCAGAAGTGGATGCTTTGCCAGCACCCAGTCCAGCTGCTCCGCCTGAAAACTTTAGCCAAGCTGTTTCTACCTCACAGGTGTCCTTCACCCCAGCCCAGGCCACCACAGAAAAGCATGTACTGCCAGATACCAGCCACACAACCAACACACAGTGCGAGAGCACTACTGCCCATACAGAACCAGCAACGCTGCAGACAGTGAAAGAGCTGAACCCTAATGCTAACCCTGACCAGTCAGAGGCCAGTGAGATTGAGCAAGCTCCAGAACTGAGTGAGGAAAGCAGCTCCAATCCAGACCCCCGAGAGAGGCGGTCCAGGAACACTGTGCTCATCCAGCAGGCAGGAAGATCATCAGGCCTGAGCAAACTGGAGACCAGGCCGAGTCACCTGAGGAAGCCGCACACAGGTAATGTCAGTGAGTTGCTGTTTTGTGTGTTTAAATAGCAGCTGTTCTCTTTCTGTTTTTTTAGAGGAACAAGTTTTGAGGGAAAGTATTTACATACTTGTTCCATGACAAAAACATTTTAATCTTTCATCTTAAAACCAGTTTCACTAATCTTTCACTGAGATTTCTTCTATAACTCTTATGACCTTATGTGACCCTGGGCCACAAAACCAGACATGAGTAGCATGGGTATATTTGTAGCAATAGCCAGCAATACATTGTATGGGTCAAAATGATCAATTTTTCTTTTATGTCAAATAATTAGGATATTAAGTAAAGATCATGTTCCATGAAGATATTTTGTAAATTTCCTACCGTAAATCTATCAAAACTTTTTGGATTCATAATATACATTGCTAAGAACTTAATTTGGACAACTTTAAAGGTGATTTTTATCAATATATAGATTTTATATAGAATATATAGATTTTTTTTTTTTTGGCACCCTCAGATTTTAGATTTTCAAATAGTTGTATCCTGGCCAAATATTGTCCTATGCTAACAAACAATACATCAATGGAAAGCTTATTTATTTACTTAATTTAATTTATTAAAAAAAAAAAAAATACCCTTATGCCTGGTTTTGTGGTCCAGGGTCACATAGGAGCTCATGGGTGCTGAAGTTTGGGGAAAATCTGGGGGAAAAAAAAATACGTACAGTTGTATTGTCGGGTACTACAAGTGTTCTGGTTAAAATGGTTGTGAAACTGACAGCCAAATTAATTGTTTTCACGATTGTTTTTAGTACATCATAAGGTAAAACGGCGTGACCATCTGGACGTTTTCCTGCTTTTTTTACATGGCTACTTGCCAAAAAAGAAAAGGCCTGAAATATTGATCTGACTTAATGTATTGATTTAAATGAGAAAGGACCTCAGAGACACACAATATACGTGAATCTTACACAGCTATGTGTGGAAACTTATTTTGGCAACAGCAGGCAGTTATACTGTGTAGTGGCTCAGTATACAAAATATTGAAATGCAAAATGCTGTGATTGACCAATCAGCATGTAGTATTTCAGAGACCTGTGTAATATCCTAATTTATTTTTAAGTCATGTTGAAGTTTAGAAGTCAATTTGTAATTAATTAATCTGTCACATAGTTAATTATTATGTTTATGATTTTAAAAATGACATTTAAGCTCTCATGTAATAACCTATAAAAACGCTGCATAACGTGTAGCTTTAAACTGAATGTGAAACTGATCTTCACAGCTCTGGAACTGCTGAAAGCTTAAACTAGTATTTTTTATACACGCAAACAAAAACTGGAACTTTATATTTTTAAAAAAAGCATTCTGCCCTCCCTTTAGAAACAATGCTTTATGTTCCAGGTCGGCTGTACTTTTCTTCTGAGCTGTGGTTTCTCTTCTGTAAATTATACTTTTTCCTTATGAGTGCTTTCACTCCAGAATGCCTGTGGCTTAGAGGTTTATGGGAAACTAACCATCTTCGCTGTATTGAATTTCCTCTAGTGGTGACCTGATATTGGCTTTACTACGGATCGTCTTGCAGGAGAGAGTGAACTCTACACTCAGTGGTTTCATTTAAAATTACAGGCTTGGGGTCATTCATTAATATTCAAGTAAATGATTAATCTCTTTTTAATGTTATTAAAATGTTTTTAGTCATACTCACTTCTCTTTAGAAGGAAAGATGTCTGGATACAGTCAGGTCTTTTGTTTACCATGTTGGCAGACAGATTATTTTGGCAAAACAAGTTTTCCAGAAACCCTTTTTTGTTTAATTTAGATTTGCTGGGAATTTGAGCCAGTTTTGTTTTGCATGTTTATTTCTTTTCTTGTAAATATATTTACAGTTATCACTGTGTCCTTTTCTGCAGTTTTTTTCTTCTGGCTGTGTAGGTTTTAGGCTTTCACTGAATATCAGTATATTTTCTTTGTAGTGCTTGTGAATATTTGTGTCAGTAGGGTTTAAGATTAAAGCATTTATGATGATAGTACTATGCTGAAACGTAACTAACAATTTTTTTTGTCTGTTTCACCTATCCATGTTGTTTAGATATTAAAATTTGGTTTAAGAGATAAACTAAACTAAATGTATTATATGCAGATCTGATGTAGTGGGTGAGTTGTAGTTTGTGCCCTAGGCTTAACACTTATTCTTTGTGTATTTAATATCTTTGCTACATGTTTTACATATTCTTTAGATTGTGACCTGCAGCCTAATTTAAAGTCCATTGAGATCTGTCTCTGTACATTGAGATAATAATTCAGTTAAAGGGACGAAACTTGGTAACAAGGTGGTTTCCATCTTTATTTTTTCCAACATTTGAATATTGTTTTCCACAGTAAGTGCAGTTCACAGTTTCATTTAAACACATTCATGTGTATTTTCTTTATTGAAAACATTGTAACATTGTACGTGCATCTTGTATACACTGTATATTATGTATGTATATGTATATATGTACGTGTGTGTATATATATATATATATATATATATATATATATATATACTTATACAGTAGTGTATATTGTTACAAAGTATTTCTGTTTTAAATAAATGCTGTTCTTTGTAACAAATTATTCATCAAAGAATCCTAAAAAATGTCAACATTGTTAATAAATCAGCATGTTAGCATGATTTCGGAAGGATCATGTGACACTGAAGACTGGAGTAATGATGCTTAAATTCAGCTTTGTGTCACAGGGATAAATTCCATTTTCCCCTATTTATATTGCAATAATTATTCACAATATTACTGTACTCTTTTTTTTTTCCTGTATCTATAATCAATAAATCAAATAAATGCAGCCTTAATGAGCAGAAAAGACTTGTTTAAAAAGCAAAATCATACTGATCCCAAACTTTTGAACGGCAGTGTATTAGTTATTCACTTTGTTTTTTACATATATATATATATATATATGAATGACGTATAGTGAATAAAGAAGTGATGTAATTGTTATTGTACACTGTTTCAAAACACAACTTAATAACTTGTTTTGAGGAATATGATTCTCTGATCTTTGTTTGTATCTTTCACAGTGTCCATGTGCAGCAGCGTGAGCCCGTATCATGAGGTGATGCGCATGGAGAGGCGTCTGCGGTCGGCCTCTGAGGGTGCAGGAGGACCCAGACTTCACCTCAACCTCAGGGATCCTCACTGCATGGAGGGCAACACATTATCCAAGCAGAGAACTAGTTCCTCATCTTCCAAACTGGGCAGCCTGGTAAGTATAATGAAATTTCACTGCTCAAGCACACATTTTCAAAAAATCAATCGTAGATGTACTGGTCTGTTTGATTTAAAAGCATGACTGTCTTGTAAAACCATTGATGTAGACTCTCGCTGTGTCCTTCCGAGGGATTAAATTCCCACCCAGCGATATAATCGCAGTACTTAATTAAACAGACAAATCCTCTCACACCATTTTAGCACCAGCAGGTCAGCAGGGCCAGTATCCATGGGTCACTTTCCCTCTGTAGAAGATTCCATTGCCTGAATATGTAGTGCACCAAAACATGTATTAAACCCTGATGTCATGTTGTTTTGCAGAATTGAATTTTTAAAGGGATGATTGAAATTTCAGCCATTATTTCCAAACCTGTGCAACTTACTTTTTCTGTGTAACACAAACTTGGGTTATTATAGGAAAAAAAAGAGCTAAATATACAAACTAAAATATTTTAGAAAGTATTTTTAAAGCACATACTCGTTGCTTGTTTCCATGCAGTTACAGTGAATGGAGATTTAAGCTTTTAAGCTTTAAAAAAACAAACAAACAAACAGAGCTATTGTATGATTTCAGAATTCTTGTAAGATGTCGCATATATATACTGTATGCTAAATGCACATATATGTAGGCCTATATAGTAATGAGACCTAGTCCTCATTATCGTTCATTATATTGAAAGGGTGGGCAAGGTATTCTTCAAAAATTCATCTTTTGTGTTCCACAGAAGAATGCCAAACGACTGATTAAATGGAGAGCAGTTGTGTGTATTCAAGAAGTGATTGATTGTAGTATAAATACGTCTTTACTTAGAAAAGTTCAGGTTCTGGTGAGTCAGTATTGCAGTATTGTGGCAGAATTTAGACCTAAAGAAAAAAGGACAATCAAATCAACTCCAGAAAGTAATTCAAAAGCCCAATGTGGGTGGAAGATATAAGAACATTTCCAAGTCATTGAATATGCTGTAGAGTGCAGTTAAATCAATAATGACGAAATGGGAAAGTGTGGCACTGCTGTGAATCTACCTAGAGCAGACTGTGCTTAAAAACTGAGCTACTGTGCGAGCAGCGGTCTTGTGTGATGCTTCATTGTAACATAATCACTGGGTCTCATGGATTCTCATTCCTCATTCAGAAGTTCAGTTTCATCAGAAATACTGTGATTGTGAAATATCTAGTTCACAACATGAAAAAGCCTTTTTGTACTGCTAGTATTTATTAAAGCCAGCCATCTGTTTATTAAAAGCAGAATTCAGAAAAACATTGTTCTTTAATCTCTTCACAAGACCTCGCAATAAACCTGTGGATTATGCGTAATAACAGGAGCACTGTTCACAGCAGGCTATTTGAAGTCCAACAGTGATTGTGTTGAAGTTTGCTGAAGGCGGTGGAGCACAAGCAGTTCTTTAAATTCCTGTAATGGTGTTTTCAATGAGAACAAATATATGTACAGTGCTAACTGCTAAAGATTACTTCAGATATACAAAAAGTGTACTTGCGTTACTCTGAATGGGAGAAAACGCAATGTGAATTAAAGGTCACCCAAAAATAAAAATTCTGTCATTAAAGGAGAACTCCATATAATGGACTGATATGGTGCCCCGATTTTGAACTTCCAAAATGCAGTTTAAATGCGGCTTCAAACAATCCCAAATGCGGTTGTAAACGATCCCAGCCGAGAAAGAAGGGTCTTATCTCTACAAGGGTCTTATTGGTTTGTAAAGTCATCACAGCACTGCAGCTGCCATTAGAAGCTCCGGTTGCCTCAGAAACAGCCATTGTCCTAACGACTGATCGGCCATGAGTGTGGACCAGGCCAACCTGAAATATAAGCTTTTTAGAATACTATTTGAGCATAAGAAACATTTATTTACTAGATTTATTAGATTTTGTTGATGATTTAGAATATGTTATTTAACCAGGGTTCCCAAAGGTCCTTGAAATCCATGTAAGTTTGTGAATCTGAAAAAAAAAAAAATTCAAGGCCATCAAAAGTTTCTGAAAATAAACATACATAGATACAGGTCCTTGAAAGTGCTTGAATTTATTTTGTGCGAGAAGTTTTCTGGGAAAAAAAATCCATTTTATTCCCTCCAGTCCGATAATGTTTTATTTCGCCGACTAGGGATGCACCGATACCGATACTGGTATCGGGCCCGATACTGAGCTCCTGTACTCGTACTCGTACTCGTTAAAATGCCCCGATACCAAACGCTGATACCACATCATGTGACAAGTGCGTATGCAGGCAAAGAAACACCGACAACAAAACAACAGACAGCAGAATGGAGTGATTAGAGATTAAGGATGTCTACGAAGTATATGTATGCAAGTAATATAATATTATTAAGTTTTAAGTATTAAGCTTGTATAACTGGTGGGCGTCAGCTGGCAGAGCACGCAGCGCTGTTGCGTGATCTTTATTGATGTTCGCATATTTAGCACAAGCATCTTTTGGATTAAAACTAATTCGTAAATATAAAAACAATATATAGGGGCATTTGCTATAAACATCATTTGTTTTCAATCTTAAGCATACACGACTGTCGAAAGTGAAACTATAGCAGCCTGTGTGAAATGCGATAGGCAGTACTGTACTTGCGCATGTTTTGTTTGCTTCACGAGTGTTTCTCCATTATTTGAGTCGCTTTTGATTATAGCCCAAATAGCAGCATATTTCAGATGAAAATACGCTACTTATATTTCTGAAAATATCAGAGTTAGGAGAATCATAGGTGGTTCACGTGATTACAGTACTGAGCCGCTGCAGTGGAGCAGTTTAATGCTGTTAAATTGAAGATGATGTACCATAGAGCAAGAAAAAAAAAACAGTGAAAGTAACAAAACACATTTTAATGGGCATAATTAAGTGTAAAAATAAAAATAACTACGGGATATACAGTCAACCCAAAAATTATTCAGACAGCAGATATACACCATCTTTTGATCATTTTTGTTGTATATATATATTTTTTTTACTAGTGGGTGCAGGACACAGTTTATGATAATGTGATCTGAATAAATTTTGGTTCGACTGTATCTATTTGATAAATTAAGTTGACCAACTAACATTATACATATTCTTCTAGTTTCTGTACCCCATATTTTACAAATCTACCGGTAAATTTTAAAATATCGGTATCGGTACTCGGAATCGGCAAGTACCAAAAATAAAAGTATCGGTATTGGGCGAGTACTGGAAAAAGTGGTATCGGTGCATCCCTATCGCCAACACTTCGTGGCCTGTGCATACTAGCTTGCTTATTTTACGTTAGTTACGCACATTTATGTGTTATGTTAAGTGTTTCCCATATGATGTACTTTGTGTTCTTTGGTACTGCACACGTTCATGCTAAAACACAAGGCTGGGCTGGATTTGATTCTGATTCACAAGCTTGCAGTTTGATTCAATTTCTGATTCAATTCAGTATTGATTATTTTGGATAGATATCAGGTACAATACATACCAAATTTTCTTAAGGAAAACAAAATCTCTCAACTAATACTGTGAAATATTCATTAGAGTATTACTATAATATTAAAGGTTCAAATTAACAGATTTTTTTTACCTGCTGAGTTTTTATAATAATAAAATTACGGTTACTTAATTATATTCATACTCCAATTAATTTTTTTGAAGTATACACATAAATGGTGACTGTCACAAAAACATAACATAAATTAAACACTTAGTAACAGTAAAAATGATAATGACTATCTTACATGGTGTTTATATTTAGCAAAAATGCTCCTCCCTAGAGTTAATTTTTCTAGCTGACTAATGAGTTCCAGCATGCATTACTCCAGACTTCAGCGTCACATGGATCCTTCAGAAATCATTCTAATATATTCATTTGGTGATCAAGACATGTTCCTGGTATTATCAATGTTGAAAACAGTTGTGCCGCTTAATATTTTGTGGAAACTATAATACAGAATTCTTTGAATAGAAAGTTCAAAAGAACAGCGTTTATTTAAAATAGAAATCTTTTGTAACATTACAAAGATCACTTATGAATCATTTAATTCATTCTTGCTGAATGAAACTGTAATTTCCTTTTAATTAAATAGTCAGTAGTGACTGTTTTTAGCTGTTGCCGGTCATTGGTGTTAAAGGGCTGATAGATAAAGAATTACGTTTGAGTGAGATTTTAGACAAAACCCTTACAGGAAAACCTTCTTTCAATTAGTAATGTAAAACAATGGCTCAAACTTTTGGCTAGTTCCTACGAAGTTCTAAAGGCTTTGTTTTGTTTCTGAATAGTGTAGCCTGCACCTGCACAGCTTGAGGCCAAAGTAATTGCTCTTGTTTTCCAGCGTGGCGGAGGAAAACGCCACATCCTGTGTTATTGTTCTTTAATGCTTGTTAAGGTGCCACTGCTAATTTGTCATCAAGTCATGTGCCGTGCAAAATTTCTGAGTGAGGGTTACCTTTACCGTGGCTGGGCTGACCTGGCCTTTCCATTTACATTATCCTGTTTGGCAGTTGTTCTTGGATGAGGCTACATCCTGAAGGCACCGTGTCTGATCAGGTTTGTCAACAGAATTTGGAAATCTTAGGAAACATGCTGTATGCTTTGGGTGACTTTGAGGATCCAGATTATTGTATTATCGAAGCTGGGCTAGATAAAGATAAATGGATATGTGAGCCTGTGTTTTAATTGCCGGATGAAACGGATTTGTTAAAGGAAAATCCTCTTCTACGGTGCAGTCGTTCTGCAGTCAAGTTCAGAGGAGGGACAGCATTTTGCATTGTGCATGCTGCACGGAACAATGAACATTGTTATCCGTGATGTCCGATTTGCGAATGAACGAGTCGGTTCTTAATGAATCAGTCTCAAACATGTCCCAAACTCACAAGTTGTTTGTATGAATTGGTCTAATAACTGACTAGCTCACTGAAGCGTTAGTCATTTTCAAAATGAACTTCAGCAAGAATAACAGTGATGTTTATTAATTTATTTTCATTTTTTGGGGGTTTCTAAATGTTCTAGTTTAAAAGCTATAAAAGTTGCTACCTACTCATTTTATTTTAAGCTCGCTTAGAGAGAATTTTGTGGATTCTCTGTGGATTCTGTTTTAAAAGTCTTTTTGTAGATTCTTCTAAGCTGACTCTGTAATCACCAGAGAATGGAAATGCTCATTAACATACTTTTTACAGGCCTGACTCGCATAACTTTTAATTTAAACACAAAGACAGGCAGGAAAAGGGAAGCATTCCATTGTCAAAGTGAGAAATTGTGGTCTTGCTCACTGCTCTCAAGGGAAGCATGCCAGTTACTACTCTCTGTGTTCTTTAAACATTAACATTTGAGGAACTACAGTTGTTTCCCCTTTCTGTAATCTTTGGCCAACACGCTTGTAAATGGCATAAGTGTTGTTTGATAATTTGCCTCTTGCAGCTTCATTTGCATCAAGATGGTTCTTGTTTGATACAGCCTAATTGTTTTTAGCTTGCAATCAACCTTCATGATGTAGAGCAGTAGGCTTTGGTCTTGCTGATGAATGAAACATTTGGCAGCAGCCAGTGCTGGTTAGCTGAATGCGCCTAAAGGGCTTGAGTTTCACTTATGAGAAAGCTGCCTTATTGAATCAGGTGTTATTTTGCTCAATACATTGTGGCCTAGACTTGAAATTTGATGATATTTGTTTAATTAAGGTTATCTTTGCAACATTATTGAGACTTGTTCAAAAGAGCTGTAACACTGATGCTGACACTTAATTATTCTGATTTATCTGTCAGCCCTAGAACACCAGTGTTCAGCACCAACTAAAAATAATCACTACTGACTTAGAGGGATAGTTCAGGCAAAAATGAAAATTCTGTCATTAATTACTCACCCTCATGACATTCCAAACCCGTAAGACCTTCGTTCATCTTCAGAACACAAATTAAAGGGGTCATCAGATGCAAAGTTCACTTTTACATGTTGTTTGAACATTAATGTTTGTTGGCAGTGTATGTACACATCTACCCTATAATGATAAAAATCCATGCAGTGGTTTTTAATTAATCTGTACAAATAATATCCCCTCTTTCAAATCGAGCCATTCTCAGATGCCTGTCAATGTGGCGTCACACCAACAGAGGCCGCTCCCACGATAGTTGATTGACATGAGCGTCTTACCTCAGAGCCGCCCTAAAGCAGCTGTAACAGTCCAACCTCCATTGTTTCGATGCCGGAGCAGGGATGTAAGTTAGACAAGAATATCTCAGTTTGAGCGATTGAGGTGTTGTGTTGCTGGATACACATAGTGGTCGTCATTTACTCATGATATCTGAGCCGCTAAAGATGCAGTGGATTACGTTTGTTTGTGAAGGGAATGCGCCTCCCGATCTACATAAACGCGTCTATGTTCGCGCAAATCATTCGTGATCCAGCTTCACTTACAGCAGAACTGAGTATAAGGTTTTTTTTTTAATGAATCTTTGCAATCACCTTTATTAATAAGGTGCTAGTTAGCAAGTTTAGTGGCTAAATGCAGCTAAATGTGGCTAAAGTAAACGGTTTGTCACTCCACAGAGAGAAGAGAGGGGTGGGGCGAGCAGAGCTAATTTGCATTTAAAGGAGCAATCCGTCAAAATGGCTTGGTTTTTTTTTTTTTTGTAGAGCTCATTTTGACAGGGTAAAAAGGGTGTTGTTTTACACTACCATTGAGCATTTTTATAGACTTTTCATTAAGACCCTAAAGAATCATATCAACTTGTGGAAAATGGGCATCCGATGACCCCTTTAAGAGATTTTTGATGAAACTTTTGATGAGGCTCAGAGGTGGCATGAGTGCAATCAAATTCATAAATTCATGTTGAGATTAATTTTGTTGTTGTTGTTGTTTTTTGAATATAGAAATATTATATTATTTAAATAACGGAAAATGTACTTTAAAAATGAAACTAAAACTGCCAGTAGGTGGTGGCAAATCACTGATTTATTTACTGAATTATTCATTTATTTGATTTGTTTGAACAGCTGATTCATCCAGGAATAAAGCAAGTCACTTTCTTTATGGATGGGAAATTGAATCACTGACTCACTAGATTAGTTTAAAAACGCCATGTCCACTTGGTCTAGGAGTGCTGTAGGAGGAACAGTCAGAGGGGGACAGCTCACCAAAAGATGACATGTTACCATTTTTTTACCCAAGTTTCAGTCATAAACAAAAGTCCAAGGCATGAGAAATAAAAAAATCATTTAAAATAAAAGTTTTATTTGCCAGTGACCTAGCATTCACTAGAGCTATTTTGACTGGTGGGTGAGTAATCGTTGAAGAAGTGGAAATGCCTGATAGAGCACCCGATGAAACAGATTCCAGATGACGGAGATTCTTAAGGTTCACGGTCCCATTTTCCCAACGTGCTTTTGTATGCCATCGGCGAAAAGAAGACCAAACAGCAGGTATCGTAACTCCAGTAGCTGAGGTAGTAGAAGCAATCTTTGTACACTGTCCACGACGGGAGCCCCGATGTATATAACGGGGCCGGCGAACAATTCCAAGTGCGACACAGTGATCGCGGAGTTCGACGTGCAGTTTTGGACGGGTTTTAAAATTCAAAGAATTCAAGTCCGAAGATGAATAAAATGGCATATTATAATTCCACAAGCCGGAAGGCAGTAATGAATCCTGCAAAACCGCGCAGAATGTAATAAAAACAGACAAGCCCACAACGAGCATCGGAAGGAAAGACATCCTACAGCCGCATATACTCAGCCAGGTTCTGAAAACACGCGTTAGCCAGCACACCAAAAAACTAGGCCACTTTACAACGCAGTCACTTGGCAAGGCAGCCCTTTTTAAGACCACCTCCACCAAGACAAGCGCATGACCGATGACCAGCAACCAACAACCGACACCCCGAAAGAAAGTATTAACTTACTCACGGAGGACGGTGGAACAGTCGTTACGTGGTGGCGAAAGCTTGCGTTTGGCGGTACAGCTTTACTGAAGGTGTTATCCAAGTAAGTTTGTAAAACGTTGTGATAAAACAAATCTAGATGACACTGGATAAAACTCGGAAAACAAACAAACTGCAGAGCTCAAAAACATACACCGGAGAGCAGCGGCACTCAGACACGCCAGCGTTCGCTCAAACCGGAAGCCAAAGATACAGAGAAACCATATTGGACAAGGACATTCAAGGCAGTAGTGTTATAGTCAGACAGTGTAAGTCACTTGTTTATTTAACTTGTACTAAATCTATATCTTATTTACAAACTCTTTTTTGAATGTTTATGAATGTTTGAAGTGTTTATGAATGAATTCGTCAGGTAGGTCTGTGATACATTACTCGGCATTGCAAAAACACATAGAAACCTTTAAAGCTCCCCTCAGTGGAAACACAAATATGCTGAAATTAGATTTCAGTCACAAATCCGAATGAAATGGTTGCACTGTAGAGCCCTGTATATATCAAAATATTTTTGGAAAAAATGCAGTGGTAACCTTAACATTTTATTTTAAGATTTAACATTTGTAGATAGTCTAAAGCAAAAGAGTCATAAAAATTCTTAAAATCAGAGTTCATAAATGAGTTCACAATTTGTTTAAATGTAACCTATTACACATTAATGAATAAATTTGTATATGTAAAATTATTTAATTTACAAGTGTCGTGTGTGTGTGTGTGTGTGTGTGTGTGTGTGCACCTGGTATTTATCACGTTATGGGGACCAAATGTCCCCACAAGGTTAGTAATACCAGTAAATTTTGACCTTGTGGGCACATTTGTGAGGTCCCCATGAGGAAACAGGCTTATAAATCATGCAGAATGGGGTTTTTTGAGAAAGTAAAAGTGTGCACAGTCTCCTGTGAGGGCTAGGTTTAGGTGTAGGGTAGGTGTAGGGCGATAGAAAATACGGTTTGTACAGTATAAAAACCATTACGCCTATGGAATGTCCCCATAAAACATGTAAACACAACGTGTGTGTGTGTGTGTGTGTGTGTGTGTGTGTGTTTTACTTTCATTTTATTAGAAGTAGGCACACAGCGCCCCCCTACGGAATTAAAACTCCTTACCGAATGGGCATTAGTACCTGCAGCAGGCTGCCGCTGCTGCCACTGTACACGTTATTACTGTTTACTCTGTCACACACTGAACATGTCATTCTGTATGTGCATTCTCACATTAAATGCAGAAATCCAAAATTGTGAATCTAATCATCATTCTATATCATCAAATCAAATTGAGTCTAATCATCAAAATTCTATATTTTATCTAAAAAAAAAACCCCTTTTGGTAGTGCTGTGACCTAACACATTGTGCCTTGGTGCTCATGTGGGAAAAATGGGTTTGAATCTATCCCGTGCCATGTCTCAGTTTTTACCATTTTTCCCTTACAGTAACTTCAATATCTCATTCCTGTACGAAGAGGCACATAACGCGTCTTGCAATGGACCTTAAGTGCGGGCACCTCAAGTTCAGCTCGGGTCATATCCGAGCTCTTAGGATACATTTGTGCAAATGTTTTCTGACTCCTCATAAGAATTTTTGGTAGCAGCACAGATTTGTTTTGAATATGTCTGAGAGTGTATACTTGCATAACCTGCTAATGTGAAACCTGTTACATTGCCTCTTGAAAATAGCGTTTTTGTGTTTATTTTCTCATAGGGATATATATTTTTTTGAAGTGATTTTCTGAAATATGAAGGGAAGAAAAGTTGTTTACAATGCCCTTGAACTGATTTGGCCTTTTTGTCAAGGGCCGCAGGACATTTCGTTAATAAGTAAAGCATGTTTTCTCCTGACACTGACATGAAAAGATCAAAAAAATCAATCTGAACATCGGGAGATGGAGAGTGAGTCACACCAAATGTCAGCTCTCTGTCACCTTCTCAGTCCCTCAGAAATAAACGCTCGAGGAAAAAAAAAAAGACTATCATCTCATATCATCACCTCTTTTTATTTTTTTAATTTTTTTTTTTTTTCGTCTTCATTCAGACATTTTTAATCGAGCACTGGCGTTTTTTGTCCTTTGTGCTGCTGTTGCCAATGTCCGTGTCTGTGATTAGTGACCTTGTTGATTGAGACATTTTGCATGCTTATGCACAAAACCAACCTGTGTTCGGCTGTTTATGTTCACAAGGACTTTTATGAACCATGACACTGTTACTTACTTTAATATATCTAAATAAGCTCTTTGGACAGGTCACTGAATAAGGCCATTCACTTCATCAATATTGCGTTCTTACCAAGATTGTAACAGTAGTGATGCATTATGTTCATTTTGTCATTTGGCATCGTAATATTTCACAGAGTTAAAGGCCAGGCCGTTTCATATCCTGAGACTCTTAATTAGGTGCCCAGTGACCCTTTAATTTTGAGCAAAGTCAAAGTTAAGGTACTTTTCTGTCCTGATGCTCTATCCAGTACTTTGCTCTGTCCTGCTTAATTAGCCACAGAACCGCGCTTCTCCACTTTAATAGGACATAATAGCTGCTCTTTTGCCTTTTTGTCTTTTACATGCACTTTTAAATAAGATTAGGTTGAAATACTCCACATTAGAGCTTTGCTGAGTCTGAATTGTGAGTTAGAATAAACGACCCTGTTTTAATATTGTTTTTTTGTTTTGTTTTTTTTTTCCCACTTTTTGCTTTCAATCTGAAGGTGTCTTTTTCATGCTGGGCACTAGATGGCAGTGTGACACTCTGAAAAACATCACCCCAGAAGCCCACTTTGGTTTGAGCGATATACAGGTTTTCTGCTTCTTGAGTGCACAGTGAATATATATATATATATATATATTTTTTTTTTTGCTGTTTAGTCAGCTGTGTGGAAAGGTTGCTGTGGAGGCGTCTTGGAATTAAATTAAATCCTCTTTTGTCATCTTGCGTTAACAAAGAGACCGTGACACGCAGCTGGAGGTTTGGGCTAAATTTAAGTTTAAGTTGTTAGTCACCTTTAACTGCAATGTAGATGTGTTAAAATGGAGTCTAAATATGTCATAAATAATGAAACAGCAGTCTTGTATGGATACCAGGTCTTAACAGTAAGGGAGTGTTTTTTTTTTTTTCCCCATTGACCTGATCATAAAATTTTTACTTTTCCTCATTTTTACCATCTTTATTATCTTTATTGGCTTAACCACAGACAGTGGTATGGTCAACGATACAGTATGTATTAATTAAACAAACATACAAACAAAAAATTATATGTGCCAATATATTTATATTTTTCCACTAAATTATGTAATTTAAAGATATTACAAATAAATAATTAATAATACATTAATAATGCATTTATATTATTATTGTTATTATTGTTGCTGTTGTTGTTTTAATATTTTATAGATTATAAATCTAAATTTATTTTTAAAAAGTTATTTATTTGCAGTAAGAACTGGAAATATTACATGCTATAAATATATATATTTTTTGTATTCCCTAATTATAAACTCATTAATGACACTGCTGTTCAAAAGTTTGGGGTCAGTAATATTTTTAATGTTTTTTTTTTTTTTTTTTTTTAAAGAAGACTTTTCTGCTCATCAAGGCTGTGTTTATTTGAATAAAAATACAGAAAAATTGTAATATTGTGAAATAATATTGCAATTTAAAATAGTGGGTTTTCTAATTTAATATACTCTAAAATAGAATGCATTTCTGTAATGCAAAGCTAATTTTTAAGCATCATTTCTCCAGTCTTCATTGTTCACATGGTCCTTTAGAAATCATGGAAACAGTTGTGCTGCTGCTTGTTGTTGTTGTTGTTGTTGTTGTTATTATTATTATATATTTTTGGAACCTGTGATACTTTTTTTTTGTAGGATTCTTTGAATAAAACGTTAAAAAGAAAGGATATATATTTAAAATACAAATCTTTTGTAACAGTATACACTACCATTCAAAATTTGGGGTTAGTAATTTTTTTTTTCTTTCTTTTACTTTCTTTGAAAGAAATTATTAATTTTACTCAGCAAGAATGTGTTAAACTGATAAATAAGTTATATTGTTAGAAAAGATTTCTATTTTGAATAATTGCTGTTCTTTTAGACTTTTTATTCAAGAACCCTGAAAAAAGAATCACAGGTTCCAAAACATATTAAGCAGCACAACTGTTTCCGACATTGATAATCAGCGTATTAGAATGATTTCTGAAGAACTGCATGACAGTGAAGACTGGGGTAATGGCTGATGAAAATTCAGCTTTGCATCACAGAAATAAATTATATTTTAAAGTATATTAAAATAGGAAAGTGTCATTTTAAATTGCGGTAATATTTCATAACATTACCTTTTTCTGTATTATTGTCAAATCAATGGAACTTTGATACGCTTAAGAGACTTAGAAAACATTAAAAATATTACTGATCCCAAAGTTTTGAAATGTGGTTGTGAAACTCCATCAGTTGTTGGTGATTTATTATGGCATGCAATGTAAAATGGACCCAGAACCATACTCGCAGAGTTCTCCTTTGCAAAAATGTTTTATTTTGATCTTGCCTGACAGTTTTTCTCCATTTTCCAGGATGTTTTGAATAACCTTGGCTCATCCGAGTTGGATGAGGATGACCTGATGCTGGATCTTGACCTCTCGGATGACCAGCGACCTCACCATGGTATGTTTTCACTCCAGTTGACTCCAGTTGCTCTCTTCTTTTTGCTTCAGACTCTCAAACATGTACTATGGCGTTTCTCTCATTCATATTCATGCAGTTAAATCTCTGAATATCTTGTTATAGTAATTACACATTCTTATAATAGCTGCATCGCTTGAAGAAATGATTTTTGCCTTGATAAAAAAAGATGAGACCTTATCCCCCCCCGCAACTTCAACTGAAGAGACTAGAAGAAATGTTCAGATTTTAATACCTTGTAAAATATTACACCGTGAAGTTATGCACGCATACACTTATGAATTAGTCATGTCGTCATCTTAATTTTCCAAATGTTCAGATATTTCGAGAGGAGTTACATCAGCACGTATGATGCTGCACGTTAACATGCACCACAGGCGAAGCCTGTAGACAGATAAACACTGCGAATGTCATTGCTGATATTTACTAAAGCAGTTTTTTTTGCAAGAGAAGTAAATATCGCAGTGCCTGTGCTTGAAGTCATTTTAGCATGAACTTCCTCTAGATCAGTGGTTCTCAGCTGGTTTTGCTTTAGGACCCAGATTATGGAAAACTGGTGACCCAACAAAGTACAAAATTTTGTGTACAAAAATGACTTAAAAATATAAATAAATCCTGGAAACGCTTTACAATAAGGTTCCATTAGTTAATATTAGTTAATGTATTAACTAACATGAATGAAAAATGAACGATACATTTATGACAGCATTT
The DNA here is from genome assembly GCA_012976165.1 of Labeo catla. NCBI lineage: Eukaryota > Metazoa > Chordata > Actinopteri > Cypriniformes > Cyprinidae > Labeo > Labeo catla. The sequence continues at coordinate 26,238 of VONZ01000198.1, forward strand.
GTTCATCTTTGTTAATGTTAGTTAATAAAAAAACAGACATTCATTGTTAGCTCATGTTAATTCACAGTGCATTAACTAATGTTAACAAGCACAACTTTTGATTTTAATGAATTAGTAAATGCTGAAACTAACATTAAGATTATTAAATGCTGTAGAAGTATTGTTCATTCTTAGTTTAACTACAGTAGTTAACTAATAAACCTTATTGTAAAGTGTTACCAAATCTCGTATTTCATGGAAATAAAGTAAGTTGAAGCTTGTTCTCACCCACAAGCTTTTTTTTTTTTTCTTAATTTGCTATTATAGCCTCACGGGAGGACTCCAGTCAGTCCCTTGCATCATTCCTCAATCTGCTGCCCTCACCCATGGAGGCCTCCACTGAACGGACCCCTGGAAGAGAGCCCAAGGAGCCCACCCTCAGGTATCTTTTCCTCACTGCAGCTTCTCTGCATACTCTTAATTTCACAGCTGCACTGTGAACGTGAATGTTTCGACAGGGGTGATGTTACATGCCCACTTTGATGACTCAGTAATGGTGTTTACCTTGTAACAAACCACGCAATGATCATTCAGTTGTTTCAGGAACTGAATAGATTTGCTGAGCTCACCTAGAAGAATTTTTTTTGTTTTGAAGTCAGACTTGTAGTTCACATTGTTACTTGCAGTCATTACAAGAAAATGGATATTAGAAATAGATTTTTTTAAGTAACACTTTACAATAAGATTCATTAGTAAACAATAGTTAGATACATTAGTTAACATGAACTAAGAAGGTTACCACACCTCGTGAAATCGATCAGATGATATATTTCAAGGCATTCGTCCCGTTTTTGTCCTTAAAACGCTATTGTGAGTAGGATTAATTTCTTGCGCATCTCATCCAACGCCTCCTTTGCTAATTCCAAAATGACCTGGAACCAGTGTTGGGGGTAACGCATTACAAGTAACGCAAGTAAGTTACGTAATATTATTACTTTTCCAAGTAACTAGTAAAGTAATGCATTACTTTTTAACTGACAAGAAAATATCTGAGTTACTTTTTTCAAAAAAGTAATGCCAGTTACTTTCCCCCCATTTATTAATTAAAAGCTCTTCTGTCCCCATGTTGAGAGAAATCGGGAGAAAGATGTTAGCTCTAGAATAAATGTGAACATGCATTAATTCATCTTACTCACAAAAAACAGATTCAGTTTTCCTCAAAATGAATAAAAACAGTGAAATGCAACTCAGAATATGACGCAATCCTGCAATAATTAAATATGTTAAATAAAATATCCTTTATGCATTAATCTTATTTTATTAACCGATGTCTTTGCTGCCGATCTTTGATCCAATTCAACCATACTAATAAGCAAATGACTCTATATAATCTAACGTTTGTGTTGACATTTCTTCTTCTGCATTCTACTGTACAGACATGAATTTACTTTTCTCTAAGCCTGAGGCTTTTGGTGTGAAAACGCTTGTACCAAAAATATAACTTTTTATATTAAAAACAAACAAGCAAGTCTTGCCCAGATTTAAAAAGTAACTAAGTAATGTAATTAGTTACTTTTTTAGGGAGTAACTCAATATTGTAACTCACTACTTTTAAAAGTAACTTTCCCCAACACTGCCTGGAACTAAGTTCGCCGTGTGTTTCCCTGAAAATAATGCACACCTAAGAATGTTCGTCAGCCAATCAGATTCAAGCATTCAATGGCCTCGTAGTATAATCTTAGTTAATGTTATTTCAGCATTTGATAATGCATTATTAAAATCATAAGTTGTTTGTTAACATTAGTTAATGTACTGTAAACTAACATGAACAAACAACGAACGACTGTTTTTTTTTTTTTTTTATTAACTCACATTAACAAAGATTAATAAACAGCGTAATGAATGTATTGTTCATTGTATGCTCATGTTAGTTAACACATTATAATAAGGTGTCATTTGTTATCATTAAAGTGTTACTGTTTTTTTTTTTGTTTTTTTTTTCGAAAACATTTAAACCTTAAAAAATAAGCGCAGAAACATTAAATTCATATTTGTTCTAAGTCTGCTTTTTTAAATAAAAAAAATTCAATGCTTATTGTTTTTACTTCCTTAGAGGCATAGTTCAACCACAAATGAACGTTCTGTCATCTTTTACTCACTCTTATGTTGTTTCAAACATCAGTGACTTTTTCTTTTGTGAAACAAAAAAAGTCATCTCTGCTTCAGTTTATGATATATTTTACTTCTGATCTATGCAAGGAAAGCTATTAAATGTTTATTAATAAACATTTAGTGACATTTAAAATAACACTTAATGTATAAAACTGGACATTTTGACTGAAAGGTTAAAAAGAAACTGACATTTAATAACAGAATCTTTGACATGTATAAAAAAGCAGCAAGCATGTCAAACGATCCATCATATTGATGGAAAGAAGTTTTTGTTTACAGAGATTTGCACTCTCTCTGTATGTGTTGCATAAGTGTATTGTGCTATTCTGAGAATTTTCATTTTGGAGCATCAGTACTCAACTGAGGGATATTCTTACTGTTAAAGAGAGAGTTCACCCAAAAATGAAAATTGTGTCAATACTCACTCACCCTCATGTTGTTCCAAACCTGTAAGACCTTCGTTCATCTTCAGAACACAAATTAAGATATTTTTGATCTTGTGTCAGTTGTGTTGCTGTCTGTGCAGGTCAGAAAGCTCTCGGATTTTATCAAAAATATATTAATTTGTGTTATGTTTTATGGGTTTGGAATGACTTGTGGGTAAATAATTAATGACAGAATTTTATTTTTGGGTGAGCTATCTCTTTAAAGAGAAGCACAGCTTCAGCCAGATTTGAAGCATTTTGATGAAATGCATTCACGGAGTACCAAGTAATCTACAGCGATCGCTAACTAGCATGCCAAGAAATACAGTCATGACTGTTGATATGAGATTAAACTAATTTATACAGTTGTGTTCTCAGTGGATGCGAGGCCTACTTCATCCACTGCTTTGCATCTTGTTCCCTAAACTATCAAACTTCCTGTGATGTATTGACATGGGCATTGAGTGCGCCGACAGTTTGTATGATTTGATAACGTTCTCTCAAACTCTGTCTTCTCTGACTGGCAGTTTCTTCCTGCGTAATGACAGCGGAGTCATTTCAAAACCAGATGAATCCCATGTGGACACAGAGCAAATTATATTAGCATGGAAATTAGCCTAGAAAATTGAATACATTTCCTGACCTTATAATTATTTGTACAGATTTTTTAGAGCATGCCCCAAAATAGAGCGGGTTTAGTTTGAAATTATTACAGAATGTACTTTGACTACTACACGTCAACTACTTGTAATAAGCCCTGTATTTGTTTTCTGCATAGGCTTAATGTTTAAATGCAACACCGCAGTGCCAGATATTACCTTATATTGCTGAAAGGTTATGAGAAGTACTTTCTAAACATACACTGTTATATGACATTTTATAGTATATTTGAGCTAGCGAATGCCTCATAAAAGCCGTGCTGCTTCTAGAAAGCGTATTTTCGCCTTGTCAGCAGGTGGTGATTGAATGACCTTGTCTTGATATCTTTGACACAGTTTTGAATGAGATTTCTTACTGAGTAGCCCTGCAAGCCAGTTGTGTTTTTTTTTATTTTTTTTCTCATTGCTGCATCTGAGGAAGTTCTGTATTTATTTTCTAAATGTATGGCACCCCAGGATTGTTCTGTTCTCATTATGTTAAAGATCTCACAATTTGTGCTATGATTGTCTGACCCTGTTATTGACAACGGGTTTATGCTTTATTTATTGTCAGTCAGTCTATTGCTATTCATGCTGCGTTAGCTAATTTCATTAGCAATTATTAGTGGCGTGGTATATTAACAGTGTTTAAAAAGCATTTTTTTTAAAGGGATGGTTCACCGAAAAATGAAAATTCTGTATATTTACTTATCCATATCACATTATCCAGATGTTTTTTTTGTTTTAAATAAACAAGAGTTCATAGTATTCTTAAACCATGACACAATGACGGAAGTAGGCTATTTGACTTGTACACGATACTTTGAGTCTTCTGAAGCTGTATGATAGCTTTTTGTAAGAAATAAACTGAAATTTAGGTTACTATTTACCATTGATGGGAATAACAGCGTTATAAATAAACAGCGTTCCTAACGGCGTTAAATTTTTCAGTAACGGTTTCCCCCGTTACAGCGCTGTTACCGTTACTGACAATAAAATGTGGTTTTATTATAATTTATTTAAATATTATTATAATTTTATTTTATTTCATCTGAATGGATGCACAGCATACGTGTGTTTGATGAACTGAAACTCTAGTGTGAAGGCACACGACTAGCCGTTGCTTTGTCTCACAAACCCGCAAATAAAGATACACGATATAAACGATATTCTTTGCTGTATTTTCTTGTCAAATCAACGGAGTTCCTTTGGAATTCTTCAGCTTTTAAGAACTGCCGATTTCTCTGGTAGTAGGTGGAACTAATGCGCAAACGGCAATCTCATTGGCTGGCGCTCACCTATTATCGTCCTTGTTTATATTTCACCAAATCAGCTCGAGCGAACGCAGACAACGTGATTAATATTCATGATCCCAGCAACTCCTTATTCCTTGGTGCAGTTTATATTGTTATTAGTAGTAGAGTTCATAGTCGTTTTGTTATCTTATTTTTAAATTATCATAATAATTTTATATTAGAAAATTAGTATATATATCTCATATTTGATATTAGTTTGGTGAGTAAACAAAATTCATTCATTTAACATATTTAATATTGGGGGGTATCCAAGTTATTTGACATTTGAACTTTTTTTTTTTTTTTTTTTTTTTTTATAAATAACAGTAGTTACTTTCCCTGGTAATTAGTTACTTTTATAATGATGTAACTCACTAACTCAGTTACTATTTGTAAGAAGTAATTAGTATTTACTGGAATATGTTTCCTCCACAATGACTTTTGAATCTCATTCCACATGCAGTAAAGTTAAAAAAATTGATCAAAAATCTTGTAAATGTTATAAATTCTGTACTGTTTTAAAATAATGCCGTTCTTGTAAACTTTCTATTTATTTACTTTACAAACATATTAAGCAACAAAACTGTTTTCAAAATTGATGATGATAATCTCAGAATATTATAATAATTTCTGAAGGATCATGTGACACTATAGACTGATGTAGATGTAATGGTAAATAGCATTTTAAATGTGACCAGTTATTTTAAATTGTAATAATATTTCACAGTGTTATTAGATATTTTTCATTAAATAAATGCAGGGAGCATAGCAGATTTAGATAACGCTGCTTAAAGCCTTAATGTATAATGCATTTTAAAGGGATATTAAAGGGAATAATGCATTATAATTATTCACAGTGTGCATTGTAATGCATTATATCTTGTCGTAAATAATTAGAATCGAATTTAAAATGAATAGTGTAACAATGAATGTGATGTTATGATGTATTAACTAAGGTTAGAATTATTCATGAGATTGTATGATGCATTATAAGAGGCATTACAAGGCATAATTAATGCATTAAAACTACTTTTATAATGCATTAAACATAAGAGCTTTAAGTAAAGTGTTGTTTCGTTTAAAAACATAATATCTTCCAAAATCAAACTTTTTTTTTTTTTTTTTTGAACAGTAGTATACTGTATTTGGATGCATCACATTTGGTTATGACGTGCATCTGAACGTGTGAATAATGACTTAAATTTTGATCTGTTTTTATCTGTTATTATAATATGGATTCTGTTTCTTTTACTTACTGGAACTGTGCCTGCCATAATCACTGTAAACTATTGTTGTATGGAAAAAAAAAAAAGTTTTCCATAAAGGCAGCATATGGAACAACATGAGGATGAGTAAATAATCACAAACTTTCATTTTTGGGTGAACTATCCTTTTTTTTGCTCGTAGTGTCAAATAATTCATCCAGCATTGAAAATAATAAAACTCAGAAGAAGTAAAGTAGTTGGCTTTTACTCACGTTTGTGAAATTCATAATTCGTAAGACCTGAGAGAAACGGTTACAAAGATGCATGGGATTGCGGTATAGTGTCATTATGGTGGGGAGGTGTCAGCTAGTATAGATGTCTTTAATGGACAGTGGCTGGGAGGCCTGTTTTCTGCTGTGAGTCAGCTCAGCTAGAGTTGAGGATGCACTGTTTGATGGGCTATAATCCTACACCCTGACTAAGTGACAAGATATATTATCCCAAGGCGAAATCTGGGCTGTTGGTGTGGAAAACGCATCAGCCGTCAGCGAGACTGATGCACGGCAGCTCGTGTTATGTTTTTCTCGCTCAGCGACGCAGCGCTAGCCCATTTTACAGCTCTGAAGAGAGGCAGAAGGAAGTGTTTTGCTCTGTGAAGGGAGGCAGAAAGATGAAGCTATAGGAAGAGCCGAAAAAAGAGCTCAGTCTGTCTTAGCGGTGCTGCAAAAAACAGTGTAAAGGTTTATGATTGGTTTTCTCTTATACAGCTTTCACACAGAGAGAGTCACAGTTTAAATTAAAGGAAACTGAAATCCTCAACCATATCATTTTTTTCATTTTGTGAGGAACAAAATGATCAACTCTCTATTGCAGTTTGATCTGATTCAGTTATATGATCAGCAAGGTCATCTAGGAGGAGAAAAAATCTGATTGTTCATATAAGACCCATTTAGTTTCCTTGTACGCTTTGTCTAAATCATATTTTGTTCGTCTTTTCTTTAGAGGTCAATCATTAAAAGTTTCATATAAAGAATATGAATAATACTTTTATTTTTTTAAACGTATCACTTAAAGACCTATAAGGAGACCCTTCTTGGTGACTTCTATGAGTAGACATGTTATAGAGCTGCACTGCCATGATGTTGATCTGTAGCTCAAACCAGAAAGTGAATTTGCTCAAAGTTCTGAACTTAATTCATATAGGTTAGAATAGCTATTTATGATTAATAAATAAAGTAATGATTATTTACTATCATAAGGATGCAAGTTTGATTGATTGAACATATAAACAACCATTTGTAATGTGAAATTCATGTTGTAGAACTACGGCTGGGCGATTTTTCAGATTTTATGGATTAATTTGAATTTATTGTTTTGCCACGATTTTATTTTTTAGAAATCGATTAATTTTAGAAATTGCTCATGTGTGATGCTCTCATATTGCTAGGCGCCACTCACACAGAACACGCTTTTGTGTTGACAAAGATACAACACAGTGGAATAGGAAAAACGTGCAAGATAGAAGTTGAACTTTTAACTTGAGCGCCACATTTTTAGAATGCTGTTTCATGCAAGAGACGTGAGTGCAACAGTCAAACGCCCACATTTACACAGAAAAAACAATGGAAAAGCAGCACAATTGAATAAAAAACCTGTTTATAGTAGTCTACTGGTGTTATACCTTCAGTCGTTTTGAATTACCTTGATTACCTTTTGTTCTTTGTTTTTTTTTCTTAACATATAATATGCATAAGACAAATTTGTACAAGATGTAGTTGTAGTTCATGCATCTTTTTTTAAAAAAGATATTTAACAAGTGATTTGTACATTTACATCATTAACAACTTCATGTGTGGTGCACTTAGAATAGAATTTTCTTTAACTAGAGTGTTAATAAAGAAAAAGTTACTTTGTGTTCATATTGTTCTACAATCATATTGTAGTTACATTTTCAAGTAGTTAAAAATCTTTAAAAAGTTGAGAATCGGTTTAATGTTCTGTGAGATTTTGATTTTTTTTGCCATATCACCAAGCCCTATGTAGACTAAATGTGAACATCTCATCAAGTCATGTAAATGACAGGTATTTTACTCGTAAGTTAAAATCACATTTCTTAAAATGCATTAGCAATCCCTGAGGGAACTTGGGAATGAGAGAACATCCTAATTTTTGACCATGTTTAGGACTAAACTGAACAGCTCTATATTAACCTATTTTTACTGCTACTAATGCAATTTATATTATTATTTGTTATTATAAATAAGGTGTGGGCGACCAAAATCTTATATCACGATATGAATAATTTTGTTCAAAGTTATTTTTGCTTTAAATAAGGTCTCCATATTATCAAATTTGATTCCATAGAAATTTCATAATTCTTGTCAGCAATTAAATAAGAATAAGAAACTAATTACAAGCAATAGGACAAAAAACCTGCAGTAGAACAAATAAATAGGAAATGCTACATAACTATATAAAGTAATTAAATGTATAAAAACACTGCATATTCTTTACTGTGTAAATAAATATGTTTCTTCTCAAAGTCACTAAAGTGATTTAGTCAAGAGCTATGAGGTTTTTTTTTTTTCTCTCTTTTGTTATTTGATTAACATGAATGGCAGACAGCAGGAATATTGGACTGCTGTCACTTTAAGAGCTGCCCAGATCCAACACACTGTTACACACGTGTTTTCTTTCTTTCTTTCTTTTCTTTTGCTTTCACTTAAGACCTAAATTACTGTGTTTACGAGGATACTTGCAACGATAGGCATTTTGACACAAGTGTGTGTATTTAACCGTTCAAGGCCTGTAAAGTGGCAAAAATAACTCGTTCAATACTCCTGCGCTCTATGAACACCATCTTCTTGTGCGAGTGTCTCTCTGACAGCGCTCAGAAATGGTCTTTCAGACAGGATGTGCATATAGTGATATATCAGCCACCCCTGTTATAAATAAATGATTTATATGGTTAAATATAATAAGAAATAAATTAGAATATAAAATAATTGGTAAAGTATTACATTGTATTACAACACTAAGTAATAATAATAATAATAATAATAATAATACATTTTTCATATTTGTATTATATGTGAGTAGTAGTGTTGGTGTTAATATAAATATTATTAAACATAGCTTTCTATAGAGGTCTTCCAGAGCTCAAGGTGTTTCAAAAAGTGCAAACATAAAAGTACACTGAGATGAAGAGCCTGCAAAATGTAAACAACAACTTCCTGAGTGCACCTTTAGCCCAGAGACAGAGAAAGCACTGAAATGCTGAGACGCAAAGCTCGCGACCAGCTGGGCTCTCGCTCTCTCTCTCTTCCTCATGTCCTTCAGGAGCAGGTTTGCTTCAGCAGGGGGCAGACTCCTCAGCTCTCCGCAAGCTGTGGTCCTCCACAACAGAAGGCAGCATGTCTGGCCTTGTGCTACTTTCCCCAGTCTCCTTACCTAAGTCTGTCAAGGTGATTCAAAGAAAGAGAGCGAGAGGGGACTTTCAAGGAAACTCAGGTGTGACAAAAGGAGCACCGGACTTTTCGTTTGAGCATAACTAATTTCTGAGATCCAGTTAGATGTGGGGATTTTTTTTTTCCTGAAGTGTGCATTTGGGGGTGTGATTATTCCTAACCTTTGATCACACTCACAGTTGTGGCGTCATGTTGATTTCTCCACAGTCTGTGTATGTGTATGTGTGTGTATGTGTGTGTATGTGTGTGTGTGTGTGTGTGTGTGTGTGTGTGTGTGTGTGTGTGTGTGTGTGTGTGTGAAAGAGAGATCTGGCTTAGGGAAAGTCTCCTGGGGGTCTGACTGAGTCACAGTGGCAGAATCCATTGTCACACGTAGCAAGAAAGCTTGTGACATCACTCATTGGACACACAGTCTATGTGAGGCCGACCGCCTCTTCCCCTGATGTGCATCCACAAGCCATGAAATGCTGAAACACAAGTGGTTCTTAGTCATAAATCACAAAAAGATTTTTTTGTGGCTTGGCATGTTGACTGTACAGTAATTTTCCTCTACAGTAAGAATCATTACCTTCTAATAGAAAATGAAAATCTCTTAAAGGATTAGTTCACTCCAGAATGAAAATTTCCTGATGATTTACTCACCCCCATGTCATCCAAGATGTTCATACCTCTCTTTTCTTCAGTCAAAAAGAAATTAAGGTTTTTGAAGAAAACATTTCAGGATTTTTCTCTATATAATGGACTTCAATGGGAGACAAAGAGTTGAAGGTCCACATTACAGTTTCAGTGCGGCTTCAAAGGGCTCTATACAATCCCAGCTGAGGAATAAGGGTCTTTTGACAATGTTGTCAGTGTTGAATGTTTTTGCTTGATTTGGCTAATGAAAATAGTTCAAAACAAAATTCACAGCAGAACAGTCGCACCTCTTGAGCAACACAGCGGTGTTTCGTTACTGGATGATTCTCGTTTCTAAATGAGTCGGTGATTCAGTGATCAATTCTTAAAGATAGGCACTTGCTTCATTTGTGAATGAATCAGCCATCTGAACGAATCATTTGAAGGCATGACTCCATGACTCGTTCATTAAGACAGTCACTTGCTGACACCTATTTGCGGTTTACTTTCATATTTAAAAGTAGCTTATCTTTGCATTTTCTCCCCCCAACATTTCATATTTTTATATATAAAAAAATTATTTTAACACAAAGCTCATAACATTATTTGTACTGTTGCAATTTTGCAGTGTAAATGCTACATTTTAGCTTTATTAAACATAAAATAAACGTAAAGATTGATTTTGTTAAAGGGGTCATCGGATGCACAGTTACTTTTACATGTTGTTTGAACATTAATGTGTGTTGGCAGTGTATGTACTAATCTACCCTATAATGATAAAAATCCATGCAGTGATTTTTAATTAATCTGTAAAAATAATATCCCCTTTTTCCAATCGAGCCGTTCTCAGATGACTGTCAGTGAGGTGTCACACCGACAGAGGCCGCTCCCACGATAGTTGATTGACATGAGCGTCTTACCTCAGACCTGCCTAAATTAGCTGTAACAGTCCGACCTCCGTTGTTTTGATAATTAAGTGAAATTAATAATAAAATATACGAATTTTACATGAAAGATGACGCATGCATTTAATATGGTTAGGGAAGAATGCCCTTTAAAAAGGCAAAAAACGCCTGGAAATCTATTTAAATATATTTTAGTACACAGTAAGTTTAGTAATATAAAACGTAATTTTTCAGCAACAAAATTGTGGCCAGTGAGAATGTTGAGTGGCTAGTAATTTTGGAAAACCACTAGCCACAGTGGCTGGTGAGCAAAACAGTTAATGTCAAGCCCTGGTCTTATGTAGCAAAACAATTTTCTAAAAAACCATTTTCTAAAAATAAATAAATAAATAAATAAATAAATAAATAAGGACATTTCTACATTTCTATACTTTTAAATACTTTTATATACTTTTTTTTTTTTTTTTTTTTTTTTTAAACCACAAATGCTAGTCTTGTATGTTGGAAAGGTCACACATGACGTAGAAAGTACAGACCAAGTGTTTACAAAGCAAATGCAAAGGAAGTCAAACGCCCTTTACAAAAAAATGGAAAACTACAAAGTCAAGCTATTTTGAAGTTGAAGGAGAAAATGAGATGGAGTTTTTCGCCCTTCCCTACCTTTTTGAACCAGAGTACACAGATGAAGAGCTAACAGTGTGTGATGTTTCAAATGTGATCGCAGTGCTAGTGCAAGAGCATTTGTGGTTACAAAGTATATAAATTAGAATGTTTTTAGAAAATGACTGGCCGTTTCACTAGATAAGACCCTTATTCGTCGGTTGGGATTGTGTAGAGCCCTTTGATGCTGCATTGAAACTGCAGTTGATCCCCATTCGAAGTCCTCTATTTGGGGGAAAAATCCTGGAATTTTTTCCTCAAAAACCTTCATTTCTTTTCGACTGAAAAAAGAAAGACATGAACGCCTTGGATAACATGGGGGTGAGTACATTATCAGGAATTTTTTTATTCCGGAAGTGAACTAATCCTTCAAAGCTAGAGCTATTAATATTTTTAAGGGGAGAAACAAAAATTTAATGTTAAATCTGTATTGAATTTGTCAATTTTAAATGAAGCCCATTCATGTAACACTTTCAACAAATGACTCTTCTAAAGGCATAAATATTTGATCAACCAGAAACATTGCTTTAATGTCAACAAACCGCCTGCAACCACTACTGCGTCTGCGCTGACATCACCGTTTAATTCCCTGCTAGAAATAAATAAACCACAATTAAGCCACAAGGGACTTCATGTAATGAGCAGAATCAACACATTTAAGCTTTTCAGATGTTTGGGGTTGAAAAGTTCAGAATAAACAAACAAACAGAGATGATGTCATCGCCAAGGTCGCTGATCCTGGCCTAAAGCTAGACGGCGTAATAAAAATGAGTCAAAGCTCAAAAATGAGTTTGAGGGAGATGGTTGATGGCAGTGTGAAAACTGTTGACTTTTAGTTTTGCTGCCAGAAATTCTTGCATTTATAGGACTTGACCAATTTGTTGCAGTCTGTTGTGTTTGTCAAAATGTCTTGCTTGGATGAACAAAATGGCCAATGGCATGAAGAAAGGAGTGCTCTGTGAATATGTAATGTTAGTAGTCAAACAGTGTGGGGTTTTTTTAATTGCTGATACCAATAGAAAGACCATAATATAAATTTTTTTCTTGTTTTTTTTTTTATTTTTATGAATAAGCTAAGAAAATGCATATTGGGTCAGTGAGGGGTTATTTGTTGTCGTTGTTATTCAGCTTAAATTGACAACATGACCGAAAAAAAATCCAAATAAATGCTGTTCTTTTCTAAATGTCAAAGAACGCAGAAAAAAAAATATTTCCACAAATAAGTTGTATAATATATATATATATATATATATATATATATATAAAAGCAGCACAACTTTTTTTTTTTTTTTTAAACTTTGCTAATAATGATAAAAATTGTTTCCATAAATTAACTTTTAAAATAAATTAAAATAGAAAAAAGCTACGTTGTAATATTTCACAATTTTTATTTTTATTTATTTTTTTTTAATCTAAGAAATGTAGCCTTGGTGTGCATAAAAGGTGACTTTCAAAACGTTTAAAAAAATCTTACTGACTTGTGTTTTCACATTTGAGTCCTCTTTAAAAGAACCAAACCCAGACCCCTTTAAGTGGACCAAGAAGTGGACCAAGTGAAAAAGGACCCAGTTTTCTTTATGTTCACACTGTTGCTGTTCCTGAAAGAGGACTCCGATCCTTTTTTTTGGTCCACTTAGCAGTAATGGTGTCTCAGACCTCTTTGTGTTCAAACTGTTGCTTTTTGAATCTAGTCCGGTTCAGTGTTGTTTGGCTGACATTATGACCTCAAAATTGGAATATTTTTATTTTATAAATATTTTATAAATATTTATTTATCCCGAGATGGTCTCGGTTCGGTTCGCTTCAGAGTGGTCTGAGATCGTTTGTTAGTGTTTACATATGGGCCAAAAATCATGCGAACCGCACTCAGACCCCTGAAAAGGACGAAGTGTGAAAACCCTTATTTTTCTAGTAAAAATAACTATATTGTGAATGATACTGTTACCATGACATAAAATTACTCATACTGTGCTAAGATTTTTGTCATACCACCCACAACTAGTGTGAAAATTTGTCTTTGGCTGGTAGGGAAGATCATTTAAATTCATTTAATACCACTTTTCACTATTTTATTTATTTATTTTTTTCAATCGAAGATGAATGTATCTTGTGGACTCTCTTAATGTGTTCAGCAGTCTTTTTCCGTATCTTGTTTGCCAGCAGAAAAAGGGCACAAGTTTTTGGATCTCTCCTATTACAATCATAACTATACTAGCAAGGACACTGAGCATTTCTTTGGTCTGAACACTGCTCCTGGAAGCCAAGCATTCAGATCACTGGTTTCCAAATACATTACTTTGCAAATATGAACATCGGCAGGACTTATACTGCTGCTCTATTGCAAAGTTAAAAATGTGATTAAAAGAACAAAGGGCCAGTCTTGTCTAATGGTAATGAGGATGCTAATGGCCTGATGAGAAAACGGTGCTAATAGATGTAACACAGAACACTGACTCACATCAGGGAGTCTTTTACATCTGACAGATGCCAGTACAGAACTCTTGTAGTCTGCCTGTCAATAACTTTAAACAACATACGGTCTTTAAACGAGAACTCATGCAGGGAGGGACGTCAGCCTGCTAAGCAGAGGTCATATGCATAAATGATCAAACTGGGTGACAGTGTTTGCAGTGGCATAATCAGATCAGGGCCAGAAGTGAGGTGATAATGGATATTATGTAGTGGGGTGATGCAGGTGACTTAATGATTAAAGTGAAATATGTAGGTGTTACAGTTAATGTAAATATTGAGACAAAGCTGCAACTGAAGCGTAATGAAAAGACCCTGAGGTCAGCAGCTTTTAGGTGCGTCTCGGAGCAAAGTGTGTCTCAAGACCTGATTAATAACAGCATTGCCTCAACTAATTATGAATGGATCGTATTATATCGTAAATCACACACAGGCTCTGTTCCAAAACTTTGTGAGCTGCCTATATAGGCAGCATTTTAAAGTATACATAGGCTGTATTATTATAAATGAACATGATGGTCCACTCATAAATATATGAATGGAAGAAATCAAAACACTAAGTATGGCAGCTGTACTCCTGCCTTGCATGCTATTCGCATATTCTTTGACAGCGAAACACTCGGTTTGGTGGCTATAGAATTGGAAGTACAAACTAAATATAAGTCAAAAACGAGACTCCATTTTTGTTAGCATGTTCGTTGACTAAGTGTCGAATAATCTGCAAAATGCACATTCGATGCAAAAGAATCCATGAAACGCATTATTATATCATTTTGGGATTATTATAATGTTCACCATTTCATCAGATTTGTAAGGTAAATCACTTATAAATCTACGCAAACACAGGACAATACATCAATATCTTTCTCAATATGCTAACTCTTCAGTGTGATTTCAAACTAAAAGCTCAGCCTCACTCTTTATATGTTTTTATAATCACATATTCAAGAAATTACAGTGGCTACAGCATTTGTGTCATAAAGAAATAACCAAATATTAAAGATTAAGTGGACATTTGAATTAAGTGTTGTTTAGTCGATATTAAGCAAGAATTAGATGGCGCAGTAAAAATAATCGTGAGGCTGTTGGCACCCTATGCAGTCATTTGTTTTAGTGCATAATGTACATTAGCTCTATTGTTTATGGTGCATTACATATTTTACGTTTTGTTCAATAAAACCATATGATTACTTGCTTTCAATTCTTTATTTGAACCGATTATTATTGCCTTATTGCTATTATATATGTATTTTAAGTCATTTTAAAGGCTATTGTTCACTTAGGTCTATATTTATTAATATATATTTATTAATATAAATCAATTAATATATATTTTAATATGTTAATATTAATATAAAATTATCTGATTACTCGATTAATCATCAGAATAATCGACAGATTGAATACCAAAATAATCGTTAGTAACAGTCCTAGTCACAGTGTGAGACTCACCTCACAACTCTGAATTACTACATGTAGGTCAGACTGCTGCGCTAGTGCATTTAGAGTTCATGGTTTCACTGCATGAGTCTATTAAAATACATTTTGGATTCTCCCAGAATTAAAGATAAGGGGGAAAAAATGCCCCATATGAATTTTATATGTATTTTGTATTTATATCATCCGATATAGTTAATATCACTCGAAAAGTGACATTTTTCTTCAGATATCAGCACGATTGCAAATGATATTTCAATGAACAGCTCAGTAAACAAGATGTTAAAGGAGAAGTCCACTTACAAAACAAAGATTCACATATAATGTACTCACCCCCTTGTCATCCATGATGTTCATGTCTTTCTTTTTTCAGTCGTAAAGAAATTGTTTTTTGAGGAAAGCTTTTCAGGATTTTTCTCCATATAATGGACTGCTATGGTGCCCCGATTTTGAACTTCTAAAATGCAGTTTAAATGCGGTTGTAAATGAGTCTAGCCAAGAAAGAAGGGTCTTATCTAGCGAAATGATTGGTTATTTTCATTTTAAAAAAAAACAATTTAAATACTTTTTAATCTCAAACACTCGTCTTGTCTCACTCTCCCTGAATTCTGTGTATTCTGGCTCAAGACAGTTAGGGTATGTCGAAAGACGTATTTTCTCCCTCAACTTAAAAAATCATTTCATCCTACATCGCTACAGAAGTACTGACACAGTCTTTGCAAAGTGAACATGCAAAGAAGATCAAACACCCTTAACAAAAAAGGTAAAACGACAATATAGGACGATTTTGAATTTGAGGGAGAACATGAGATACCCTTACTGTCTTGAACTGGAAAAAAAAAACAGTTCAGGCAGAGTGAGACAAGACAAGCATTTGACATTTAAAAAGTATATAAATTGTATTATTTTTATTAAATTAACTGATCGTTTCGCTAGATAAGACCGTTTTTTCCTCGGCTGGGATCGTTTACAACCGCATTTGGGATCGTTTGAAGTTCAGAATCGGGGCACCATATCAGTCCATTATATGGAGAAAAATCCGAATTTTTTTTCCTCAAAAAACATTTCCTTATGGCCAAAGAAAGAAAGACATGAACATCTTGGATGACAAGGGGTGAGTACATTTATCTGTCAATTTTTGTTCTGGAAGTGGACTTCTCCTTTAATTATGCATTTGTGACTGCAGGTTAAATGCATTCATGTCCTGCATTAAACAGTCTGTGTGAATGCGTCTAAAGGCCACCTCTGCAATCACAAATTTTATTAATACTGATTTCATTTGATTGATAATAGCCTTGTAGTGTCTTATTATTTGAATTTATTGATTAAATTTAAGAATTTGACACAAAAGATGATGCATACATTTTATTAGATTATAGAAAAAATGGCCTTATAAAGGTAAAATGCCCATAAAAGGTAAAATCAATTTAATCTTATTGGAAAAGTTCATTTCTAAGTTACTCCTGCAAGCTAATCACCTTACAGAATATGAAGAATAGCAAACGCTTTGGGAGTCAGCTCTCCACGGCAGTGGAGTAAACCTACCAGCACAATAACATGCTTGGCATAATATTGTCTAATTATCATTATCAACAAAATTCCAGAAAATCTCAAGATATAATTTTTTTTGTCATTATCGCACACCCCTAATTACTAGATGGTTATCTGCTGCATAGTGCTTCTTTCAAATAAATAATGTCCCCTTCCAGACGTAATAACATCGACAGTTCTGTTTATAGGAGGTGCTATTTAACGCTATAGTCTATAGGTCTATGTTTTTAATGTGTCTGGAAATTGCTTGAAAGTGGCAAAATTGAGTTCTCTTTTCTGAAAACATTTCAGATTGGTGTTAAACGCCTCAGGCGTCAAAGCCAAAGGAAATCTAGAGTTGTTATATACAATCACTTCCGCAGTGCTTATTCTGATTTCCTTTTTAAGTAATAAACATTGTGTTTCCATACTTCTGCTTTTGTAATTCGTGTGTGTGATGATCGATTTTCCACGCTGCGCTTTGACAAATACGTCAGTTGACTCTGTGTCAGGGTAAAATACAATATTAGAGGAATCTGTTAGGTGCCGTAGTCGGTTCTCCCAAGCAAAAACAAAGAATGAACCGTGCTTTTGCTGCTGGGTTTCTGTGCAGACGCTGAGTTATACAGGCTCTAATATTTTAATGAGTATGTTGAATAAGAACGCCGCCTCCTATGCCACGTCTCAGCGCGAGGATCATGAATAAGTCAGGATTCTGTTTATGCTTTCTGAGGCGTTTAGCAACCCAAGCCGTTTTTATAAATTCGCAAAGCAGAAACAATTGATATGTCCTTCAGGATGAATAGTATGTTTTTACCAGTCAATGCTGTGGATTGAGAAACAAGAAAACATATTCCCATTTTTCAGAGAGGATGTTTCAGAAGGTGATATTAATTGACAGGTGTGAGATGGAAAGCTTGTAACCTGCCATGGAGTAGCAAAGTGAAATTTCACTTTCTTCTTGCAGCTCCAAGGACACTCACCACAAAGGCCCTGAAATAAACAGCGTGGTAATGAAAAACGACAACAAAAGTGTCAGACGTTTGTTTGGGAGACTGACTGTGTTTACGGACTCTCTCGTTGGAGTGGTTCCCAGGAATCGATGCTTAATTCTAATCAAAAACTCAGAGGTTCCTTTTGATCTTCTGTTATCGGTGTAGTTTTTAAAGCATAAATACTTAATTATATCTGAAGCGCCTTGAATTAAATTCGATCTGAAGCCCAGAAACGCATAAAGACAAGTCTGGAGCTGCAATGTGATCTTTCTGTTGAGCAGAATCGCAGTCGTAATTAGCAAGAGGTCTCTCTTCGTGTTTTGTGTGGAACTCTCAATAAGAGATTTCTATCGGTCCAAATACCCTGGGCCTCCTTTGAAGATATCTTTGATATATGGTATTGATATACGCTGGGCTTTTGTTCTTTCAAAAATGATTTTGTCTCGAAAAAGATATTGCTTTACCTTTGGGTGGCAAGTCTTTGATTTTGTGTATGTCATCCTTGGAATAGACGTTTTTCCTCCTCATATAATTCCCCTGATATTGATGCTGTGTCATTCAGTCTAAATCTCAGTAGATTGCAAAAAAGTAATGTTTTGTAAGCTCTTAACGGTCTAATTGTCTGAGTTTATATATAGATTAGTATCCACTTGGACTCTGATGAAGAGGGTTTGACTATTCTCTGAAGTGTCTCTCAAGGGTTTTTTTCTCCACTCTGAACCTTTGCCTTTCTGTCTTTTTCAAGAAGCGCTTCTAATCAAGTTTAATTTGATCCCATTCTCTGCATGAATGATTGATCTGTTAATTTGCGCAGGAATCCGTACAATAGACAAAAGTGAGGTTATTTACATTGAATTCTAGTTTAAATCAAGATGATATTGCATCAAATGCTGCCGAATTGCATTGAATGCACATTCATTTGCCTATATGTTTTGAAAAATCCATTTTTCTGTGGGATTTCTGGGATCTTGACCCCAAATCTCAGACCATTTCTTGCTCACAGAAATTGTTTTCTTTTGATCCTTCCAGGGAGCAGCGACCGATGTCCCTCTGTCTGTCTCGTGATGATGAACCTTTGCCCGGGCTGGAAGCGTTGCCGTTCAGGCTGATGCAGCAGGACTGCACAGCGGTAAAGACTCTTCTGCTGCGGTTACGCAGGACCCTGCAGGAGGTAATGTTCCACCCTGACAGTTGATTCATGAAGCTGCTATGGCCTTCATCACAGGTGCATTAGAACAGGTAGAAGAGCTCTCCGTGCCCTGCCAGTTTCATGCCTCATCATTCAGGGCGAACACCAGGAGGATCTCACACTCAGAAGAGACATATTCAGTCAGTATGTAGACCTTGGTTAGAGTAGAAACTATACTTAATGTGACACGAATGAAAACAAGACTGTGAGAGGAAGAAAAGCATGGCAGAGTGTTGATTTGTTCAGCTAGTAAAATGTTACAGCAAGACTACTACTGTACAAGTACATCATTTGTTTGCAGATTTTATGTGACTAAAGTATCCAAATACTTTGTGGATGCACTTTATATTTTTGTATATTTTAATGTTTTTCATAGAGATTTATTGATGCTATATTATTTACGGACTTTTTATTTTATTTCTTTGATTGATATCACTTGAGGGTGCATATTTATTGTGTATGCCCATTTTCCCAGATTTTTTTTTTTACATTTAGATTGTGGTTCACTCTAATTATTATTATTATTATTATTATTATAGTTTTTGTATTTATTTATTTATTTTTTCCCTTTTTTTAACACTAATAATATGACACTTAAATGTAATTAAGAAATCTCAAAATGAATATGTAAATTCACTTGTAGAGTTTAGAATGGTATTTTTTTTTTTGTGACTCAATTACACTACCAGTCAAAAGTTTTTGAACACTAAAATGTTTTTTTTTTTTTTTGTTTGTTTTTTTTTAAGAAGTCTCTTCTGCTCACCAAGCCTATTGTTACAAAAGATTTCTGTTTCAGAAAAATGCTGTCCTTCTGATTTTTCTATGCCTCAAAGAAACCTGAAAAAATTCTACTCAGCTGTTTTCAACGTAATAATAATAATGATAATAATGATAATAATAATAATAATAATAATACATGTTTGTTTTTTTTTAAGCAACAGGTCAGAAAATTAGATTGATTTCTGAAAGATCATGTGACTGGAGTAATGATGCTAAAAATTCAACGTTGAAATCACAGGAATAAATTACATTATAAAATATATTCAAATAGAAAACAATTATTTTAAATAGTAAAAATATTTCACAATTTGGCTGTATTCTGGATCAAATAAATGCAGGCTTGGTGAGAATAAGAGATTTCTTTAAAAAACTTTTGACTGGTAGTGTATTTATTTAGAAAAAAAAAAAAAAAGTAGAACTTTAATATTGCATTCCCACTTTTCAAAATATTAGCGGAGTGTCTGTTATGGTAATAGTATGAGATTCTATATGAATTCTCTTTGAAGTCGCCACAGTAATAATAACAAACTTTTGGTTTTATCCCTTACTGTTAATAATGCTAACCCAACCTAATTTATTGACCAGAACACCCTCATTTCCATTCCTCTTTCCCCAAGTAGAAGCTGCATGAACTCTGTTTTCCATTCCCTCACAATAACAATCACTTTCCTCAGTGAAGGTCCAGAGAACAGTGAACAGCAGAGGAACATGAATATTGAAAAGGAAGTTATTTGGCCTTTTTACTGACTCTTCTCATTAACATGTAAATTAGCCATCTTCCTTCAGCATTTGTAAACTACAGTGTAACAAGAATCACAATGACTGGTGCATTGCTGCGGTGGGTTTTATTTGCTTGACCAGTGATTTTACACACAGCCTGTTCTTTCTTTCCTTGTGTGTCTTTTGGGCTTTTGGTCTTTTGATACCTCGTTACTGACTAATTCAGGGCAGCGCAGCGAGGATGTCGGTTCACAGTGTTCAGAGAGCTTTTGAATTAGCCGAATGCTAAGTAGTAAATATGTGAAAGGGGCATAGATTGTGTGCTCACACTTAGTTACTACTGTATAATAGGAGAGCTATAGACTGGTTTCAGAGCCTGAATCAAGAGCGTCTAACCTCTCAGACAGACACTTTTTTTTTTTTTGTTTTTGTTCGAATGTTACATAGGCTGAAATTGAATGGCTCTTATACCTTTGAACATTATGTTCTGTAGTGCCTGTTGGCATTCAGAACCTGGCACGGCATCCTTCGTGGATTAAACTGGCTTTTTGTTGGGAATTTTTTTTTTTGTGCGTCCTGCCTGTTTCATTTACATAACTATTGCATTTCCCACCAGCAAAAACAGTTTAGTAACCATGTGCATATATAACTATTCTGATAATTATTTCATATTCTGAGCAGAGATTTTAGTTTTAATATTGAACAGGGTGAATTCTTAAATTACTGTTTTGCATTTTTCAGAAAACGTTTAGCAGGTTTTGTTGGAATGCACTGGGAACAATCTGCATTAGTGAAACGTTTGTCTTGCTTTTGCTTTCGTACCTTCTTTGATTACCTCAATATGTTTGCACTTTTCATTACAGTTTTCTTGTCCTCTCCTTGTAGTTAAAATGCAGGAGTAGAAAACACATTAATCAAAAGCAGCACATGCTGGATCAGTCTTGAATTCTTCAATAATTATGGAGTCTGAAATGCTGCTTAAAAGCCATTCACGTTTGCTGTGAAGCATTTACCAAAATGACATTGTAATGGTTGTGATATTGTACCTTGTTTGAAATTTATAGATCCGTTGAAACTACTTGATTACAGTCACCTCATTTTCCTGCTTTTTTCTGTTCTTCTCTTCCTGCCGGTGGAATAACTGAATGTCATTGGCCCTTCCACACACACCCACAAATAGTGGTTGCTTTAAAAAGTATTGCCTCAGAGATGCATTGCTACATTTGTTTATTTTATTTTATTTTATTTTATTTTTCTATTGATTATTTTGCTATTGATTTTTTTTTTTTTTTTTTTTTTTTTTTTCCTTGGTTGAGATGCGTTAGTAGTGTATTGTGCCATTTTACATCTAATACTTATAAACATGCTTTCTTTATGTTTGCAGACATAACCCACTTTGAACTTTGTGTTTTGTGGCAACCTTGTGTGTACTTGACAGCTGGCATGAAAAGGGCTGGCTTTCTGTGAGCGTGCTCTCAGAAAATCGTATATCAGAAGTTTAAACTGACTAGGCTTTTTAAATTTATACAAAGAATAAACATTTCGGTGACCCTTTAGAATAGGGAGCACATAAACTATTAAAGGAGAAGTCCACATCCAGAACAAACATTTACACATAATGTACTCACCCCCTTTTCATCCAAGATGATCATGTCTTTCTTCAGTCTTAAAGAAATATGTTTTTTGAGGAAAACATTTTAGCATTTTTCTCCATATAGTGGACTTCTATGGTGCCCTGAGTTTGAACTTCCAAAATGCAGTTTAAATGCAGCTTCAAACAATCCCAGATGCAGCTGTAAACGATCCTAGCAGAGGAAACCGGGTCTTATCTAGCAAAACAATTGGTTATTTATCTCCTTTAACTAAGAGTTTCCCTCAATAAACTGCAAATTCGCTGTTTATTTATTAGGGATGTAACGTTATCAAAATCTCCTAATACGATAATAATGTGATATGAAGTCAACAATAAGATATTTATTGCAGCTCAGAAAAGAAAAATACAATTATGTAAGTTTTTAAAGTTAAATTCTTCTATCTAATGCACTTTGAGATTTCAAAATTAAGAGCTCCAAACAAGAAAAGTCAGAAAAGTCAGTGAATTGACTTGTACCGGAACTTTAAAGAAGACTCAACACTATTTTTAGCTGTGATATATTGTCTCAGTCTAAATTACATTCACACTGGTGTTTTAAAAGCCAAACCAATTAGAATATTATTATAATAATAATAATAATAATAATAATACAAATTTTATATTACTGTTATTCTATGACAGTAATAGCCATATATAGTACAACAACTGCACTGTAAACAAATGAAAATAAATATCTCATAGGTATCTTATTTTTGCTTTACACACAGCAGGGAAATTACTATACTTCTAATCTAATTTCTACACTTAAAAGAGATATTTTGAATTTGGACTGCAGGAACGTTACGCATTTAAACTGCTAGCTGTCAAGCTTTTATTTTGACGGAAACGGCAGTAGAGCTTTTATTTTGAAGGAAAACTCCAGCTTTAGTGAAAACAGACTTACAAAAACGTGTCTCACTACAAATCTAGTGAAATTCTGTAATCATCTGCTACAAAAATAAAGCATAACTAGTGTCCGTTGTGCTTCCAAACATGCGCTAAACTCGCAGCACATGCAATAAAATGAGTTCACTGCATTCACTGTGAACGGAGCCGTTCTGAGGGGCGGAGAACATCGGATCACAAGCTGATCACCTGAACGTAGTGTGCGCTTTTGAAATGTGCAGCGACTTGATGAATGGCTTAAGCTATATTGTGCTTTCGGGTTTTAGTTTGTTTGACAGATACTGTGCCAAAGTATAATGGCCCAAAACACAACTTTAAAGACCTTTTATTTTAGAATATTTAAAAAATCCACAGTATCCATCGTTTCATAATGACGTGACCATGATAATATTGAGATCGTTTTGCTATCACGATTCTACAATATTGATAATATCGTTACATCCCAATTATTAGGGGAGAGAGATCGAGAAAGATCCGCAAGGCGGGATTCGATCTCGGGACACCCGAGGCACAACTGCACTATATGTTGGCGCACTGCCCACAAGGCTATTGGCGCCAACAGAAATCTGAGAGCTTTCTGACCCTGCATAGATGGCAATGCAACAGACACATTCAAGGCCCTGAAAGGTAGTAAGGACATCGATAAAGTCCACGTGACATCAGTGGTTCAACTGTAGTTTTCTAAAGGTACGACAATACTTTTTGTGCACAAAGAAAACAGGAAAAAAAAGACTTAATTCGACCATTTCTTCTCTTCTTTCTCAGTCTCTGCCATGAATTAACGAGAGTATCGCGATGTATGCCTGTGGTGCTGCTGATACAGAGCTGCTATTTTGCTTCTGTGGTGTATATTGAGTTGAAACCTCATTCTGACATGTTCTAGGCACACCTGTGATCTTGTAGAAAGGGAAAATGGGGCTCATTTAAGTTAATTTTGTTTTCTCTTGGTTTTTTCTTTTATTTTGGCCAAAAATTGAAAGAATGAACATTTTTTTATCATCCCTTTAGCAGTGTAGCTTTTTGTCAAAAATGTCTGACATTCATATTATCACTAAATATTTTGTCTGCACCCTGCTCTACTCAAGACTAAAGTGGTCTGCATCTCTGACAGTGTCACTGCATCTGCAGCTCTCTTCTTCACATTAATATGGGGGAGAGGTAGCAGTAACATGATGAAGGAGAGAAGTGTTTGAGGCTAGAGCCCAGAGAGGACAGGGTTGACTGCTCCCCTGTTTGGATGCTATAATTACATAATATGTATGACACAAGCTAATTTCCCAGTGTGGTTGATTAATGTTAAGTTCTACATTTATATGTGATACTAGACCACAAAACCAGTCATAAGTTGCATGGGTATATTTGTAGTAATAGCCAACAATACATTGTATGGGTCAATTTTTCTTTTATACCAAAAACATCATTAGAATATTAAGTAAAAATCTTGAAGATATTTTGTACATTTCCTACCATAAATATTATCAAAACTTAATTTTTTATTAGTATTATGTATTGCTAAGAACTTCATTTGGACAACTTTAAAGGCAATTTTCTCAATATTTAATTTTTTTTGCACCCTCGGATTCCAGATTTTCAAATAATTGTATCCTAACAAACCATACACCAATGAAAAGCTTATTTATTCAGCTTTCAAATGATTTAGAAATCTCAATTTCAAAAAAATGTACCCTTATAATTGGTTTTGTGGTCCAGGGTCACACATATTATAACATTTAAAGTAGTATAAATTAACATTAGAAAATGTATTAAAAATGTACATGATGAAACTTAAATTAACAATAGTACATTAGAAATAATTAGGTTATTTTTCTTGTACATGAAATTGGTAAAGCAATGAGTGCAAATTATATTTTGAAGGTGTTTGGTGAACATGTTCTTCTACACTGTAAAAACAACTTAAAATATTTTGTTACCCCACTGCCTTATAATTTCAGTCAACTCCGTTTAGTCAACTTGAAATGTTACAACTTGGATATTTTAGTTGATTCAACTTAAAACTTTAAGGAAGCTGGGTAACAAACCCATCTTTTAAGTTTAACAAACCAGCTTTTTTGTTTAGTCAACTCAGATATTGAAGGTGTCACTTAGTACAACTTAACATTTCAAGTTGACTAAACTTATTAGAGTGGACTGAACTTAACAAATTATTTTAAGTTGACTCAACAAATTGTATTTAATTGTTTTTTTTTTACAGTGTAGTCTTCAGCTTTGTGTGGTCAGATAGTTAAAAACAAACTTAATAATACCAGCATACATAGTAACCTCAGAGGCAACTAGTTCAGAGTGAGATGAGCAGAATATTATTTAGTCTTTTTAAATAGTTATTTTCGTTTCATGTGCTCATTAAATATTAAGATGTGTGATCTTTGCCTTTCAGAGCACTGAGATCAGTCCTGCCAGCAGCCTTCACTCTCTACCCATAAGCCCCTGCAGTGAGAAATCACTCCCCTTTAAGGTAATTGTCCAGGTTCAGTGTTGTCAAAATGTGTTTCTTTTCTATTAATAACGTGGATAAACACTTTCTTAGCTGCTGAGGTATCATTGTCAGGTCACACTTTGATTTTAAAAAGCTGGCTTTTTTTTTTCCGTCCCTGAAGATTTCAAAGCCTGTAGATCAAACATAACGACGGCGCTAAACGACTGCATTGAGACAGAGGTCTCTTTATTTTATGTAGTTAATTTTCTAACTCTGTACCTACTCATTGTACCTCTCCTAAACACACTCTTCTCTCTCTGATAGAATTTGAGTTACATGTTTCTCCACCATCAATAAAATTTTCACACTATCTTGATGGGATTATTTGGTGATGTGCCCTAATCTTGTGGAGTGTCATTGGGAAAGGTTTATGATTTTGTATGAGGCAAAGAGGATTTTGTTTTTTCATCAGGACTCAAAAATACTGCGAAGTGGAAACGAGGTCTGCGTCTTTCTCTGTCCTCCTTACTGACCTACATGGAGTGCTAACAGAAGCGACGGTTGCGGCAGCGAATCACGTGACATTCCGGCTCATCCGTAGCCTAGCGCCACGCAGCGGGAGAGGGAGATGCTTATAATAGGACCCCATGCATTCTGACATTGTGTTCAACTGACAGGAGAGGGGTGGGACTTGTCCTGATTCATTCCGTTAAAAAAAAAAAGGAAAAAAATTCCCGATTTTAAAAATAAAGCCCTAGAACCCACCTGAGACGGAACCGTGTCACTTCACGTCCTACTTTTAACAGAAAACTTCTCTCACCAAACATTTGTTATCCCCACCTTCTTAATAATTAGAGCCTGCGGAAGGCGTTCTCCTGCGGCGAGAGCGTGGCGTCGGTTAGGGGAATAATGGAGCCTCTTGCTCTGCACCCTGGGAAAATGAGCTTGGACTGGGGTTCCAAAGTCATTCGTCCTGGTGTCCCTGTCAACTGCGCATTAATAACTCCTCGTTAAGCGGGTGTAGTTGCGCCCGCCACTCCAAAGGTGTCCTGTTTGAAGCTTATAACATCACAAAACTCCTTATGCACGAATAACTGAGGACATCTATCACATTTACTCCCTTTTATGCCTACCTTCAAAGTACATCAGTGAAATTCTCTGCATTTCTCTAATCTTGTACCATTCTTGGTAATGAAACTGCCAGGTAGGGCTGAGCGATATAGGAAATAAATTATCCCTTGTATTTTTCTTTTTATTCTCATTTTCTTCAGCCCTTTGATAACATAAATATGACATACTCTACCATTTAGGAGTTTAAGGTCAGTAAGATGTTTTAAAAATATTTCTTATGCACACCAAGGCTCTATGTATTCATATATATACACTAACAGTTCAAAAGTTTTTTTTTAAGGAAGCGTGAGCCTGCATTTATTTGATCCAAAATACAACGAGAGCAGTAATATTGCGAAATACGTTTACTGTTTAAAATAACTGCTTTCTATTTGAATATATTTTAATATGTAATTTATTCCTGTGATCAAAGCTAAATTTTCAGCATCATTACTCCAGTCTTCAGTGTCACATGATCCTACAGAAATCATTCTAATATGCCGATTTGCTGTTCAAGAAACATTTATTTTTATTATTATTATTATTTGTAACATTATACACTATACCATTCAAAAGCTTGGAGTCACTATTTATTTATTTATATATATATTTTTTTTTTTTTGGAGGGAAAAGAAATTATAGAAATGAATACTTTTATTAAACAAGGCTTTAACTTTATCAAATATGATAAAACATTTATATTTTCAGATAAATGCTGTTTTTCTGAACTTTCTATTCATCAAAGAAACCTGAAAAAATTCTGCTCACCTGTTTTCAACTTAATAATAATAATAATAATAATGATAATGATGATAATAATAAATAAATGGTTTTGAAAAGCAAATCAGAATATTAGAATGATTTCTGAAGGATCGTGTGTTTTTTTTAGTAATGATGCTAAAAATTCAGCTTTGAAATCACAGGAAAAATTACATTTTTAAACTTATTTAAACTCAAAAAACTAAAAATTTTCAACTAAAAATATTTCAAACTTTTACTGCTTTTGCTGAACTTTGGATCAAATAAACACAGGTTTGGTAAGCAGAACAGACTTCTTAAAGAAAACATTAAAAGTCTTAAAAAAATATCTATTTTAATATATTTTAAAATATAATTTGTGATGGCAAAGCTGAATTGTTGCATAATCCTTCAGAAATCATTCTAATATGCTGATGAAATATTACTTAAACATTGCTCAGCAAACATTACCTCTTATTATTAATGTTGAAATGAAACATGAACTAACAACGAACGACTGTATTTTAATAAATACTGAATAAATACTGTAATAAATGTATTGTTCAGTGTTAATTCACGTTAGTTAATACATTATATTAGGATTGCGAGACTAGCCTAATAATGTGATCTTCAGGAAAGTGAATATTCGATGTGTGTGTGTGTGTATGTATGTATGTATGTATGTATGTATATATGTATGTATATGTATATATACATATGTATATATATATATCGCCCAGACCTACCACTAGGATATTTGCGGCATTAAACAGGACTGACAAACAGAATGCTCACCGCATTCTTGGTGACAAAGCATTATTTCTTTCTCGGCATTGATTGCGGTAATGTTAAGCGTTGGCTTTTATGATCAGGGCTCTGTGATAGTAGGACATTCTCATTTATTAGGTCCTTCGTCCTCTTCTTGCCTCAAGTATTTAATCTAGGACAGACAGATGGAGGAGCCACTCAAACGCAGCTTTACAGCACGGGGTAGAGACCCAGCTCTCTGTCCTGCGTGTTGTGTATCCGTGTGTGTGCGTATGCAACTGTGACCAAACGCCTCTCTAGAGGTCCTCCATGGCACTGCACAGATAAAGTGCCTCTTGTTAAACCTCTATAATTAAGATATAATTAAATATTCCCCACAGGCAGGGATTTGGAGGAGGTTACATTATGCCTGTCTGCTGTATACATCGCATTTCTCAGGACATGACCTTTTTTATTTATTTATTTTTTTATTTTTTTATAATTAGGAATAATTCGATTTTTAAATACTTATTTTATGTATACTACAAAGTTTTGTGTCAGTAGGTTTAATTTAAATAATATTAATTTAATAATGTATTTTAATATTTAACACAAAATAGAAAACTGTTTTTTAAATCGTAATCACAATATGTACTGTATTTTCGATAAAATCTAGGTTGGTGAGTGTAAAAGCTGACTTTCAAAAACATTAAAAGATCTTATCAGCCCTAAACTTTTGATTGGAAGTGTATGTTCATACAAATGTTTGGCATCATAAAGACATTTTTGTGTTGCTGAAAGAAACTAATGCTTTTATTCAGCCAATGTAGTGTTTAATCATCATAAATGCAGTCAAAAGTACATTTTTACACTTTAGATAAACACTGTTTTTTTTAATAGCACTGCTCTCTTGACAGAAGAAAGCAGACTGTATCTAACCAGGACAAAGATAGAAGTGGATAGCCCTGCTTCACAACATCAAGAGGACAAGTACATCAGAGTCTCTAGTTTGGAAAATAAACCCCTTACTGGTGCTCAGCTGGATGCTTCATTGAACACTGCACACTAAACACCAGCTTCAGTTGTGACGGTGAAGACAAGATTTTTAGATGCTACTGGCCTTTAAGCAAAGTTTCAAAGAAAAAAAATCAGAAACTGGCAAATAAGAAGAAAAAAATAGAATGGGCAACACATACGAAGATTCAGTGGTAGACATTTAGAAAAATTCTGTGGGAAGAAAGAACAAAAGTATGAAACTTCACCTGAATCTCTTAAGAAACTGACTGTTTGAAGGCTACAGTTCTGCCTTTGCAAGAAGGAGAAGTTCACTTCCAAAACAAAGATTCACATATAGTGTACTCACTGCCTTGTCATCCAAGATGTTCATGTCTTTCTTTCTTCAGTTGTAAAGAAATTGTTTTTTGAGGAAAACATTTCAGCATTTTTTTTCTCCATAGAATGTACTGATACGGTGCCCCAATTTTGAACTTTTAGCAGTTTAAATGAGGCTTTAAACGTTCCTAAATGCAGTTGTAAATTATCCCAGCCGAGACAGAAGGGTCTTATCTGGCGAAATGATCGGTTATTTTTGTACAATTAATACAATTTAAATACTTTTTAATGTCACATGCTCGTCTTGTCTTTTTGTTCCGGTTCATGACAGTTAGGGTATGTCGAAAAACTCCAATCTCATGTTCTCCCTCAACTTTAAACTCATCCTATATCGCTTTTTTACCTTTTTTTTTTTTTTTTTTGTTAAGGGTGTTTGATGATCTTTGCATGTTCACTTTGCAAAGACTGGGTCGGTACTTCTGTAGTGATGTAGGATGATTTTGAAATGATTTTTGAAGTTGAGAGAGAAAATACGAGTTTTTCGACATACCCTAACTGTCTTGAGTCAGAATACACAGAGTTCAGCGAGAGCAAGGCAAGACGAGCGTTTGAGGATTAAAAAGGATTTTTTTTTTTTAATGAAAATAACAGATTGTTTCGCTGGATAAGACCCTTCTTCATCAGCTGGGATCGTTTACAACCGCGTCTGGGATCGTTTGAAGCTGCATTTAAACTGCATTTTGGAAGTTCAAAATCGGGGCACCATGCCAGTCCATTTTATGAAGAAAAATGCTGAAATGTTTTCCTCAAAAAACATAATTTCTTTACGACTGAAGAAAGAAAGACATCTTGGATGACAAGGAGGTGAGTACATTATCTGTAAATCTTAGTTTTGGAAGTGGACTTCTCCTTCAAAGATCAAAACTGAGAATTAAATGAAAGGGCAAGAAGGCCTGAGTACAAAAGAAGATATTATGAGGAATGTTGGTGACCAAACAGTTGACTGTAGCCTAAGCAGTAGTTCACTTCCAGAACTAAAATTTACAGATAATGTACTCACCCTGTTGTCATCCAAGATGTTCATGCCTTTCTTTCTTCAGTCTAAAAAGAAATGTTTTTTTAGGAAAACATTTCAGGAATTATCTCCATATAGTGGACTTCTATGGTGCCTGCGAGTTTGAACATCCAGAATGCAGCTTTAAAGAGCTCTGAACAATCCCAGCCGAGGAATAAGGGTCTTTTTCTAGCGAAACGATTTATTATTTTCTAAAAAAAATTTACATTTATATGCTTTTTAACCTCGAATGCTCTTCTAGTCTAGCTCTGCCATGCGCATGTGTACTCTGTGTAATCCAGGTCAGTACAGTTAGGGTATGTCGAAAAACTCTCGTCTCATTTTTTCCTCTGACTTTAAAATCATCCTACATGTTGTAGAATTACTGACCCAGTGTTTACAAAGTGAAAATGCAAAGAAGATCAAACGCCCTTTACAAAAAAAGGTAAAACAGTGATGTAGGACGATTTTGGAGTTGGAGGAGAAAATGAGATGGGAGTTTTCTGACCTACCCTAACTGTATTGACCCGGAAAATGACCTATCGTTTTACTAGATAAGACCCTTTTCCTTGGCTGGGATTGTTTAGAGCCCTTTGAAGCTGCATTGAAACTGCATTTTGGACGTTCAAACTCCAGGGCACCATTGAAGTTCACTATGTAGAGAATTCCTAAAATGTTCTCCTCCAAAAACATAATTTCTTTACGACTGAAGAAAGAAAGGCATGAACATCTTGGATGACAACGGGGTGAGTACATTATTTGTAAATTTTTGTTCTGGAAGTGAACTACTCCTTTAAAATATCTTTTGTGCTCAGCAGAACAAACCAACTCATACAGGTTTGGAATGACTAAATGATGACAGAATTGTCATTTTTGGGTAAACGATCCCTTTAAGAATTAATTTATTTCACTTTCATTAACTGTTATTTACTTCTTATATTTTTAACCTGGGAATAAAGTTTAAAAGATGTTGTATTCCCCAAAACATTTCTTAAGATAACTCAAAATTTGAAGAATTTTATTTTGATTCAGAAATCACTAAGAAGTTGGTAGTGTTCATAAGTGCAATTCTTAAAGTATTATTTTGGAATTTCTTAACTTCTTTCTTAAAAAGATATTCATAAAATACTAAACATTTTTAATCAATTTCATCATCTTTGATGAATAAAAGTATGAGTTATGAAAAGAAACCTTTGAATGGTAGCAAACTTGGTGAGTGTGTTTTTCACCCGCAGTAATTGATTGTTTTAGTTCAAGGGTGATTCGCTGTAATAATGGCCATTTTAATGGTATTGTAATCATATTAATGATAATTAATGGCCTTTATTATACAGCTAAATGAAATCCAGTGTTTGAGTTCAAAGGAATACATTTCGTTTTGGTAGTGATGAAGAGACACTTGAGCCTTGCTGATGGGGTTATAGCGGTTTATAAAAAAAACTGTAGGTACTGTATGATTCTAGTCGCTGTGTATGTCATCATCATCTCCAGGCAGAAATTAGTTTCCTTTACAGAGAAGCATCAAAGATTGACAACAGCTCCCTTGAGATGTTTATGTAATGTCAACAAAAGGAGCGCATTCAAGCCAAAGCTAGAGAGCTTTGAACAACGATGTCTCCAAGTACATGACATTGAAGCTCATAATCCCCTTCCCTGATCTCTCATGAAGGGCTCCCGACTCATGCATATTATGTCCGGCTACCTCACGCCAGCGCCGTCTAATCTCAACCGAGTGCTTCTTATAGAGGAGAGATGTCGTTTTTGGGGGCGGCGGTTCTTTTCGGTCGTTCGTGGAGGCCGTATTCTGCTCCTGGGCCTCTTGGTCCTCCGCTGCTGCCCTTGAAGCTTCGGTCCCTCCCTCCCCTCCCCCAGCCTCACATAATGGATGCTGACAGCACAAGGTCGTGGGAAAGTGCCTGCTAGTTCAGGTGAAGTTTATGGAGGAGAGTGAAACCACAGCACAGAAAGCACACCTCCACCTCTCAACCGCGGCAGTTTTACGCCCACACACGAGGCTGCAGATTCAAACTGGGGGCGATGGCTTGAATAACGCAGACTGACTTTTTTTAAAAAGCGTATTTGTGTGTGCTTTGTGTGCAGGATCCTGGGAGAGAAGAGAACCAGTTCCTGCAACAGCAGCTGAAGGAGAAAGACGAGCTCATTGTACGACTCCAGGCTGAGTTGGTGAGAAAACTCGACGAGTTCAATGTAACATTTCATAACCGCAAGTTTCATAACCACCTTCAGAAAGTCTTACGATCACAAAAACAGGTTCCTTTGCTCCACTGTCATTGGGAAACCCTAATTTCATGCATTTATTTGACAGTTCGCGTTAACATCCTGTTGGTTTCATGTCCTTTCTCTCTCCCAAGGCTCACGTTAGGAAGTTATGGAGATGCCGCTCAGCAGTTTCCTTTGAACTGGGACGATATTTGATAGACTCGCTTAACGTGCAGTAAACAGCTCGTCGTGTGCTTTACATGCACTGTGAGACACATAATGTTCCCGGTCCCGGCAGCTAGGGCAGAGACGAGTGAAGGAGAAATATGACAGGTCCATCTCAGATTTATAGAGTAGTGGTCTTGAAAGGAGAGATGGGATGGGATGGCGTGATGGGCATGGAGGAGGGGGTAGAGGGCAGTAAAGAGGCTGTAAAAGCAAAAGGACAAACAAAGCACGTTTCAAACAATTCATGACTGATTTTTCAGTTTACTTCTAGCATTTAGTGTCTTATGATTGGATAAGAGAAATAAGTGATTTAAAGGGATTGTTCAACCAAAAATGAAAATTCCGTCATTAATTACTCGGGTCTTACGTTCCAAACCCGTAAGACCTTTGTTTATCTTCGGAACACAAATTAAGATATTTTTTATATTTATGACCCTGCATAGGCAGCAACGGAACTGACACGTTCAAGGCCCAGAAAGGTAGTAAGGACATTCTAGGACTGACCTCAACACACTTAATGACTGTTTCCGTCAACTGGAACAGATTTTAGTCTTTGACAGTCGGAAAGGAGCACAAACCTAATGACTGAGTCACTCCACTACACAACACACTTAACGACTGGCGATCACAACTGGACAAATTCTGCCAAACCGAAAAAACACAACTTCCAAAAACCTCAGCATCCACCCTCGCTCCCCTTCCACCAAATACAACACTGTGAACAACACTGGTGCTTTAATTTGAAACCTGTTTTACCTGTTGAAACTTTAAGGTTTGTGTTAACACTACTTAATAAATTCAAGGCACTGTATTTTCCTCATCCATTTGATACAAAACTATTATATAGAATGAATATATATACATAGAATAATTTTATTTTGTCATATTCGTGATTTATGAATTTATTTATGTTAGCCTAGCCTAAAGCTGATTTAATTCTTCATAACAAATTTTAAGAAGTTAAAAATTAAGAAAAAAGGGAATTAGCTTGTTGTCTATAGGTAGATTTATTAGACTGCAGATATAAATAATAAAAGAATTCTTTATAATCTTCAAAATGAGAGAATCACTGACATAATTTAGGCTGAACTGTCTTCGGCTGCAGAAAAAAAGCGAAACTGTTTAAATTGGCAGTGTTAACTTATGACTTAAAACAAAGACAAGAAATAAATCACAACAAGAACTATTGAGATTTTTTTTGTAATCAAGAAAAATGTTTGACAAAATAACAAAATGAATGCTGAATGATGTTTGACAGTTAACGTATCTCCACTGCATAGCTGCATGCAATCGCTGGCGTCAGTCGCAAATATTACAGATGTTTAAAAAAAATCTTTGTGAAAACAACTAGCAACGACTGGTTCTTGAATTCTACTGTTATAATCTTTAGACACCACACGCTTTGCGACTTTCTCTGTCAACTGCAAACAGCGTCTGAGCCCAACTGGGACAGGCCCGGTCTGACTGGGCGTGATCTGTCGTCAAGACCAAATTCAATTCAAAATCGACATGAAAGTCGTGTAGTGTGTTCTCGGCTTAAGCAGAGTCAGAAAGCTCTCAGATTTAATCAAAAACATCTTCATTTGTGTTCTGAAAATGAACAAAAGTCTTACGGTTTTGGAAAGACATGGGCGTGACAGAATTGATGACAGAATTTAAATTTTTTGGGTGAACTGTTCCTTGAAGATTCACCCCAAATGTAAATAGTGTAATTTTACTTACCCGTATGAGATTTCAAATGTCTTCCTGCCTTTTTTTTTTTTTTTCACTGAATGGTCACTGATGCTTTTAAAAGGTTGCAAAAGCATCATAAATGTATCATAAGACTCATAAGAGTCTTATAACATGAATAAGAGATGCCATATTCCATGTTCAATTTATGGTCCATGCATCTCAAAGTTTGGAAATCGACAGCTCACATTGAAAATGGCATGTCTCCTGGAAGCTTTGGTGCTGTAAATCTTATAAACCCTTATACACCTAAACCCTCCATAGAATGTACTGATACGGTGCAGTTAAAACGATCCCAAATGTTGTAAACGATCCAGGCTGAGGAAGAAGGGTTTTATCAAGCGAAACGATCGGTTATTTTCATAAAAATAATACAGTTTATATACTTTTTAATGCCAAACGCTCGTCTTGTCTCGCTCTGCCTGGACTGTTTTTGTTCCGGTTCATGACAGTTAGGGTATGTTGAAAATCTCATATATCTATATCACTGTTTTACCTTTTTGGTTAAGGGTGTTTGATCTTCTTTGCATGTCTACATTCTGCAGCGACGTAGGATGATTTTGAAATGAGGGAGAAAATACGATTGGAGTTTTTCGACATACTCTAACTGTCTTGAGCCAGAATACACAGTTCAATGAGAGCAAGGCAAGACGAGCGTTTGAGAATAAAAAGTATTTAAATTGTATTTTTTAAATGAAAATCGATCGTTTCGCTAGATAAGACCCTTCTTCCTCAGCTGGGATCATTAAACCGCATTTGGGATCGTTTGAAGCCGCATTTAAACTGCATTTTGAAAGTTCAAAATCAGGGCAGCATTTCGGTCCATTATATGAAGAAAAATGCTGAAATGTTTTCCTCAAAAAACATAATTTCTTTACAACTGAAGAAAGAAAGAAATGAACATCTTGGATGAAAATGGGGTGAGTACATTACATGTGAATCTTTGTTTTGGAAGTGGACTTCTCCTTTAATGCCCCCAAAAAACACCCATTTTTAAAGCATGCACTAATTTGTGCTGCTCTTAGTAGATTGCGCTGGTCATTGTATGTTTCGACTGTATTCTTTAATGTGCACCTTGTCAGTAAATCACCCGCAAAATTTTCCCCTTCCATCAGCGCTTTCATTAAATTGCACTCTAATGCTAATTTGTCCTGTTTAGTAAATCTGTCCCTTTGTGTCTTTTGATTGGACAAAAGGAATGAGTGGCTAGGATTCACCCAAAAATGTAGATTGTGTAGATTTACATTGTCATCCCGGGGTGCATTTCCCTAAAGCATTGTTAGCTAACTATGGTCGCAAGTTCCATTGAACTCTATTGGTAACGACAGAACTTGCAACCATAGTTGCTTTTGGGAAACGTACCCCTGGTTTGTCTTTTTTGTGTATTTACACTGAATTGTGACTAATGCTTTCAAACTTCAAAATGGGGTCAAAAGAATCTTAAGTATCAAAGCAGCATTTTGTACAACATACCCTATAGTCCATGTCCAAAGGCCTTCTTAAACCCTGCCTGCAGTTTTGATGACACCCATTTATAGTCACTGCATTGCCGAAAATTAGAGTGCTGCGAATCATCAACTCTATTTGAAAACAAAAGACTTCAGGAAGCTTTGGTGCTGCAAATTTTTAACATGTAGTGTCTTCTGATTAGACAAGAAGAATGAGTGGATAAGATTCACCCAAAAATGCAAATTGTCATTTTCTTGTCCGTAAGAGATTCTGAATGTCATCCTGCTTGCTCTTTTTCATGTATTTACACTTATAATGGTTTTGCAACCTTTTTGAAAGCATCACACACCATTCAAAGCAACGTTTCATACAAATCATACACTGTATTCCATGTCCCAAAGGCTTTTCTTAAACCTGTCAATACTTTTGATGACTCCCATTTGTAGTCACCGCAACGCAAAAAGTCAAGTCCATCTCCAACTCTCATTGAAAACTAATGACTTCAGGACGCTTTGGTGCTGCAAATCTGAGCATGAGATTGTGTGTGAATGCACCTTTATTCTTCCAGGTGCAGCACTGCATTACTAGTTTTAACATTCTCCATACTTGCTGATCGCTGTCTAGGTGTTCAGTGAAAAGATTGCAAGTTTGACTTTCACTCAGCCTGTAGAGGTTTGAATTGATGTTGTCCTTATCTGTCTACTCTTCGAGAACTGAATTCAGAAAATGCGCTCCCAGTAGTGTTAAGCACGTCTCTGAAGGTCACCATCTTTTTCTCAGAGAAAACAGTCTGTTGGTAAATACCACAGTGCTCACTGCAGTTTCTGTGCTCCATAAGAACACAGTGAATCAAACTCTGTGTGATAAGGGTTTTGACCTGAAAACTGCAGTGGTTGTTTTATCTCCTGTAAACCTGTATGTAAACACGTATGCATAATGTGGCATCCTGCTGACGACATTGGAATCAACAGAAGAGTTGGTCATTGACATCATAGCTTTGCAGATTCTTTCGCCCAGAGACCTCCGCTCTATTTTTAGTGGGAAAAGAACCTGCGGCCACAATGGCTTAATAAATCATGGCAAAAGCTCGTAAAATAATACTCACTGGTGAAACTGGCAGCCTGCTGGCTAGGCTCGTCTTTGTCAATTTTTACTGTCTTTATTGAATGTCATTAATGAAGTATGGCTGCCCTAAATTTTGCTGCACCATATTTCTTATTTTATTAGTCTGATGTCCTGGTCCATTCGAGAGTGGTATTAAGGCTGCTTGATATTCCAAGTCAAGATTCAACACTTTTTTTTTTTTCCTGATCGTATAGCCGATATGAATACACAATCAGACAGTCATGACCCTCTATATCTATATATAGGTATGTGTGTGTATTTTATCCAAATGTACAGTTTTATGGAGGACTAGAAGTGCCATTTAAGAATAAAATCAATTGCCAATGTTAACCTAAAAATCGAAATAAATATTTGCTTTTCAAATTGACTGAGAAACACCTTTTTAGAATGTAATTATTTATTATAATTTTTTATTATTTGTATTAATTTATTTTAATTAAAAATTATAACTCATCTTATATTTTTTTTTTTATAGGGGTTCAAGCATGTAGCGCTGAAACCCTATTGTAAATGTTAGAATAGTCACGGATCAGCGATCTCCACGTAAAACTGATCGTGCAGACCAAACCATAGAGACTTGAAACTTGGGGGGATGGTAGTACTCACTCCGCCGACAACATGACCAAGGGGAGTCTCGCGTAGCCAGACCTTCAGACTGACGGCTGAAGGTCTGGAATTCATGGCAGCTTTCATTGGCCAAGGCCCGCCCATAAGGCCGTTTGACCGACATGTCAAACAACCAATCACAGTTCGTTTCGTTCAGCGTCACGTTTCGGTGCGTGGAAATGCCCCCACAACAACAGACTGGCATGCAACCAATCAGTCATTAAAATAACCAGCATTGAAAGTTGACGAAGAAGAGGGAGAACAAGCAGTAAGTCAGTAATTTGTTTGCGAACGTCGCAAATGTGTATAACAACAATGGCGTCTGCATAAGCACCTTTTAGCAAAACGCTGAGTAAATCCGTCTGCGCTTAGTTTCCAGGCGGACCGAAAATAAATGCGACACTCGCGTCTCCTGGAAATCCGATCAAATTCAACTAATCAGATGACGACTTCGACATTCCTGAAGTGTTTCCAGTTAAGTGTACCATATGCATCAGACGTTTAGCCAACGTTCCGTGGGCGTGACGTCTGAGGCTGAGACTAGACCAAGGGTCACTCCAATCACCCTGACGGGGGCGCTATGGTGAACAAAAGTGCAAAATCGCTCCTAAACTGTCAGTTGCAGGCTCAAGTGTCTTATGTCATTGGAATCCTTGGCTCAATCAATGTCAATGTCAATAATTATCAAAAAAAGTTCAACTTTTGACTGTCACAAAGGGGTGCTAAACGTTCATAAAAATGGCTATAACTCGCAACCATTTGTCCTATCAACATTAAAGTCAGTGTCTACAATGACATTTGTGTATCTCAAAAAACATGGCCACCATTGGCTGCCAAAGTTTGAGCACCTGTTAGACAAGGTTAACTGAGGCCTATAGGAATGAAACTCCTATGAGTCACAGCCCCAAAAGTCTCAGAGAAATTTGATAGAAATCGGCCACTGGGGTGGCCTAGGTTTTTTGCTCAATCTGGAAAAAGCACTGCAGTACAATTCTCAGGACTCTCTAGGCCAATAATTATCAAAAAAAATGTCTAAAACTCAAAACTCAAAACTTCACGAAACCTGCTGAGCACATGCGACAGGTGATTCTAAACAAGCATGCAAAGTTTAAAGGAGATTGGACCACAGCTGGCACTATAACAGTGGTAAATTACCTGGATTTGCCAGAAATGCTTTTTTAAATCATTGATTTAGATGGTTACATGCTTGCTAAATAATGTGTTTTTTCATATGTGCTTAAATGCCTTAAAGCGCTTAAACCCAGATAATCGCTGCTTGCATGCTTTTTTTTTTTATCTTTTGTGTTTTAGGTCAGAGGTTGTGGCTGGTGCAGACAATTTTAAAAACAGTTCCCTTTTCTTTTTTCCCTCATTTGTTAAAGATGTTTTGATTTTATTTTCCTTTAATAAATGTATAATATTATACAGTATGTGGCAAATATACAGCTGTGACAAATGAGGTCTCGTCCGGGATTTGAACCCGGGACCTCACCCCTTTAAGTCATGTTTACAAATAAATTATCAGTGTATTCTCGTTACATTTTTAAATGTCTACTTGCGTTATTTTGGAAAGTTGTTTAAAACTTGTCCCTTCATTTATTTTTATTGGCACTTGTAGCCCTCCATACAGTTGTCAGTATACGCCAATATACGGCTATACAATTGTATGACCAGAAGATGCTGAGATTGACAAGTCAGAATCAAGTAAACTTTTTATGTCATAAAACTTGTGTTAATGCCATGTCACACTTTTCTGATACATACATCTTTTTAACAGGAATCCACCCGCGCTGCTCTGAAATCTCTTTGCCAAAAAGCTGACAAAAGCACTCAGACAGATTTCTTACTCTCAGAGGTGAGTACCCATTAAAGCACCGTACGAACGCTCCTGACGACGCTGCTAATGTTCTGAGGTCATTGAGCTGTGTCTGGTTTTTCTAATTGAATACAGGTCCCCACATCTGTCTTTTTTATTTCACTGACTTTTAATGGTAAAGGGCACTGAAAGTTGATTTTCAATTTGAGAAGGAATCTATATAGCAAAGCTGTGGTTTCTGATTTCAACAACACTTTTGCTAACCCTTTTGTCCACTGCCCTTTCAATAGTTTGACTGGCCTCCTTTCCCCCATCCCGTTCAATAATTCCCATCCTCCTTTTTATTTGTTTTTATTATTAATTTGTATCGAAAGCAAGGTGCTTTCTTGTTCCCACAGGCGGCTTTTTAATGGTGCTCACACAACAAATCTTGATGCTATATTGCGGTGAGTCAGCAAACTGTGTTCAAGTGCTTCAAACTTTAAATGACTCATTAACAGAGATTAATGCAACAGATATTAAAGCGTCAGAGACGAACCCCGCCTTTAAACAGTCTTCTCTCTTTCGCTTGCAACACTTACTCAAATGAAGACCAAGTGATGTTTGATAGTTTGATTAAAAGCTATTGGCGCAGTTTGAGAGATGCCTTTCTAGTTATAAATCTGTTTGTAGTTTTTTTAGCATTTGTGATGGTTAAGAAGAATGATCGAGGTTTTCTTTACAGATTTCTGTCATATATTCCGTGCCCTTGCAGTGCCCACATCAGTATGCCTTTAGTCCCTTTACACTAAAATTGCTTTCAGTTGGACTCCCGTGGAGACATGGTCCATTTTCCCCCTGGCATTTAACATCTCTGCAGACTTTCTGCTTTGTATTACTGCTAATATGCGTATGTGATGTGAATTCGGATGGCTTTTTCAAATTGCTTGACAATCCATTCCACGGCTATCGTGGCGCTAATGCGTCGGAGCGCCATCAGACCTCGGTGTTGATGAAAAGTGCTGAAATATTAGAAAGAGTGCTCATTATGGAGCTGTTGCATTAGATAAGCGACATTTTCACAGTAAGCCGGCTCGTTGTTTGCTGCGGTGCCAAAAACAGCCAGCGTGGAAATGGTCGCGTGGGAGGATGTGGGAGAATCTTCTTCCTGTCTACCTCTGATGCGCCGGCAAAGGATGAGCGCGGAGAGGAACTGCACATGCATGAGCACGAGACCCTCAGGCTTTCTGAACGCAATGCACACCATCATTCTTTCC
Organism: Labeo catla; assembly: GCA_012976165.1. Taxonomy (NCBI): domain Eukaryota; kingdom Metazoa; phylum Chordata; class Actinopteri; order Cypriniformes; family Cyprinidae; genus Labeo; species Labeo catla. The sequence goes on from VONZ01000198.1 coordinate 67,104, forward strand.
CCTCCGCTCAGCCAGAGATGAGTTCTGCATTTCCACCCTGCCCTATGTAGACTACACCGCTATATGGGTTACTGCATTGAGGACAGGCAAATATCCGAAAGTGTGTCTACAAGTGGGTCAGCTATTTCGAAGGCTGTTTCAACTGGAGGAGGTCATCTGTTTTCTTTTTTTACCCTCGTTCTTTCTCTCTTATTTTTTTTTCTGGAGCACCCTGCTTCTCTCTCCAGCTGAGCTAATTAGCTGAAAGGGAGAGGAAGAGAGGCTGTGGTGCCCTCTGTTGAGTCACAGTGCACCAGGGGGGCCAGACTGGCCTCTTTTGGAGCGCCGGACAACGATCCTACGCGGTTCTCACGGCCACCAACTTCTCAAAGTCTTGTCTGTCTTTGTCGGCCAGATGCTCAGCAGGAAGGGCCAGGTTCGTGCTGAGGGGCTCCTGTCAGCACAGAGAGACACGGCTAGATGGACGGGGGCCAACCTGCTCACCTGACCAAAGAGAATGAGAAATGATGTGTAGTATGGCAGAGTGATGTATAATGCTCAGCTGAAGCACATCTTACATGAGCCATGGTGGGGAATCATGTGTAGATGGAGCACTGTTGCCCACAAAACACTGAAATCATGACACTAAAATACAAAACATTTGAATTTAAATAAAATGGTAATTTAATTTAAATAACATTTTAAATTAAAAAAAAAAACTTTTACTCTAGATACTTATATTATTAATCTACACCGCGTCACTGTAGAGTAGCAATTCCAGCTGCAGTGTTGAACCCATTCCCCATTGAGAGTCTCTACAGTATCCTGTCTTCTTGTGTATTTGTTTTACATTGACAAGCAGTCTTTTTGGAGGACTTGAATGAATTATTGTCATTGTAAATAATCGAGAAATCACAGATTTGGAATGACCAACTTCTCTTGCAATATCTGAAAGGGTCATCTCCTTAGCCTTCATCTGGACAACCTCCTTTCGCAGGGTTTCTGTCAACTTAGAGAGGCCCGCCATCTTGCTATCTCAAGAATATATATATATATATATATATATATATATATATATATATATATATATATATATATATATATATATATATATATATATAATTTTTTTTTTTAAGAAAATAACAGCATTTCGCTAGATAAGACCCTTCTTCCTCGGCTGGGATCATGTAGAGCCCTTTGAAGCTGCATTTAAACTGCATTTTGGAAGTTCAGATTTGCTGGCACCATAGACATTCACTATATGGAGAGAAATCCTGAAATGTTTTCCTCAAAAAACATAATTTCTGTACGACTGAAGGCAGAAAGACATGAACATCTTAGATGACAAGGGGGTGAGTAAATTATCTGTAAATTTGTTTTGGAAGTGAACTTCTCCTTTAATTATGAGTTCTTATTTCTTAGTTCTTACATATATTTATTTATTTTTATTTTATTTATTTATTTATTTTTTACATTTTTCTTCTCATTAAGATTACCAACTTTTTTTTTTTTCAGTGTTGGTTTGAATGCAACACTTCAATTTTTTTGTTGTGTCTAAGCCGGTGTCATTGTCACATCTAAACCTGATGAAAGGGCTGTTCTTTTTCCTTCTGTACGAAGCCCGACTGCGCCGTTATGTCTGTTTATTTTGCTTTATTATGCCAGTCTAAGCCTGTTAATATTAAGCTCTGCCCTCCACGCTGCCGTTCAGCCATTTAAATGAAAAAGCACTTAAGAGCTCATTTACTCTGGCATTCCTCCCTTCCATAGCTGAGATATGAAGTTTTATGGATTAGCTTCTGTTTTGTGTTATTTCCCTTCTAGTCATAAATCTTTTTTATAGAAGTGACAGTTCTTATTAAAATGCTTGAATATTTAGCCAGATGGAAACCCCTTCCAGCCAGAATAAGTCGTTTTTGATGCTTGCCCAAACAGTTGGATCTATACCAGTGAGGGAGATTGATCAGTGGTCAGCTCCGTATAGCTGGAGGACACCTGTTAATGGAACATACTGGACATCTCCCACTGCTCTGTTTTTCAGCTCTCCAGCCAACCCTGCTGAGAGGCTTTTTGCATTTCTAGCCTGTTTTACCAGCACCAAAATCATTTGTCATCTCTTTATTTTTTCCAATTCATGTTGGTGTGCTTATTTATTTATTTAGATTCATTTGCACATGAGGGGGTCGCCCTGTCTCATAGAGTCATGCTGCGGCCCATCTGATCACTCCGTGTGGGGGACCTGTTATGCTAAACTCCCAACTTCATTGCGCAAGCTTGCTTGCTTTTCTCTCTGCATGGGTCAGAGTGTGAGCACTGAGCCTTTCAGAATGACACGCCTGCTGAGCGGTAATCGTTTCCCTTCTTTTATATGTGAACAAGAAATTCGAAAAGATTTTGTTTGCCATTTGTAGTTCTTTTTTTTTTCAATTATATGTGACCCCGGACCACAAAACCAGTCATAAGGGTAATTTTTTTTAGATTGAGTTTTATACATAATCTGAAAGCTAAATAAATAACCTTTATATTGATGAATGGTTTGTTAGGATAGGGCAATATTTGGCCGAGATACAACTATTTGAAAATCTGGAATCTAAGGGTGCCAAAAAATCAAAATATTGAGAAAATCGCCTTTAGTTGTCCAAATGAAGTTCTTAGCAATGCATATTGCTGATCAAAAATTAACTTTTGATGTATTAACAATAGGAAATGTACAAAATAACACAATCTTTACTTAATATCCTAATGATTTTTAGCATAAAAAAATCTATAATTTTGACCCATACAATGTATTGTTGGCTATTGCTACAAATATACCCATGCTACTTCTGACTGGTTTTGTGGTCCAGGGTCACACACAATAATAATAATAATAATAATAATAATAATAATAATAATAATAATAATAGTAATAATAGTAATAGTAATAGTAATAATAGTAGTAGTAGTAATAATAATAATAATAATAATAATAATAATAATAATAATAATAGTAATAATTATAATAATATTGTACAGTATAAGATATTTAATATTTTTATACCCAAGTGAATAAAATTAAAATCGATTTGGATCAAAACAACTTGTGAATCAGGTCTATTATTAACTAAATAAATAAATAATAATAATAATAATAATACTATTAATAATAATAATAAAGGTGATCTGAAATTAAATTAAGTATGCTTTAAAAACTGCCTGAAATAAAATACTAAAGCTACAGATGCTAAAACAATAATAAAAAAAAAACCTCTATAAACACATTTTTAAAAAAGCAATTACAAAAATTTTTGCTAAAATTAGCACTGTTGTGAATTAGAATCAAATTTGTTTATTGATATACAGCCCTCATAACTTTATTTTTTTTATTATACAGCTCTAATCTTTATCCTTCTTTTAGACACCGAATGATGAAGCCTTGTTGCAGTTTTACCTAAGCCTTTTAATTCTGTTCCACAATTCTGTGTTTTATTTCACCTTTTGATGCAGTGCTCACCTCGGTTTTTAGGCTACATGTCCACCAAAGTTTTTTTCCTTGCAGCTAGCATATTTTTTCAAGTGCTCTCAATGGGAGCACGTTTTTTAAATTGCCAGGAGCATGCCGAGCGCTGAGCATCTTTTTTATTTATCTTGACGCCGAGAGTTGAAGAATGTTCAACTTGGAGTAAAACGCTGCCCTCATTACTGTCACTTTCTAGTCAGCTAACCACTCAAAGTGGAGGAGGGGCAGGACTAATCCTGACCACCCTGCTTGTACTACGACTGAACATCATTGGAGAAGTTAATATTGCTTGTCTCTGAGTATTTATGTCTTTGCCAGATGGAAATGCCAGACTACCATATTATTGTTATGAAAAGTGATGCTTGGAGAAGCATTTTATTCACGACGTGTCTGCCATATTACTAAAGTGTATTTATTTTGTGTTCTCAAGTGCTCAAAGCTGGGTGTTTTCAGCTGGCTAAAAATGCTTTGGTGGACATGCAGCCTGGGTGATTTTCCTCTCTCCGTTCATTTTGTGAAGGCCATTTCAATCCATACTTAGTTGCATGAAATATCTTCCACTTCCACCCTGCAGCTCTTACCCATAACTCTGCCTGAAGTAGTGCCACCGGTCGTGAACGGGACCGTGATGGCTGAGGCCCCATACAGTGTGATGTAACACAGGCTGTAAGAACCCTGCAGTCTGGGCCTGCCCTCATCTCTTTGGGCGGAAACGGCCTGGGTGATTAGACTTCCGAATAGCGCAAGTCATCCCTCATGATGGTTCTACCTTGACCCGTCAACTTTTACTGCCTTATCTGTCTCTGATTTTGTCAGCGTTGTAAAGCATCTTCGGTGTATTTAGTGACCTGGTAAGGAGTTAGATAAACAGATAAACTCGGTGCCAGTGCATTAATGAGACACGGTAAGTCGGTGCGCTGAATTAATGATCCCATATAGAAGTTCCCTGTTGTCCCTGTGCATGTTTTCAAAGATGTATGCTTTGCTTTCAGGGCCACGCTCGAATCAGCGCCTCAGCTGTTTCCTCTTGCAGGAGACCATGTGAGTTTTCATGTGTTGTGTTTGTTCGTGGTGTTTCCACCGAAGCATGGCATGCTGTTCTGCCACCCAGGGTTTGGGCTACTGGTCCTTCTTTCTGTAAATCTGCAACCAGCCACTTTCTCCCTTTGTTTTCTCCCCTTCTTGTATGTTTATCTCAGTTCCTTTTCTTTCGAAAAATTCAACCCAGGTTATCACTGCGCACGGCTGGATTGTCTACTCTTGGAAGTACACCAGCAGTCCCTTTTGGTTGGCCACGCTCACAAATGCCACTTGAAAATTCCTTTGAGACACCATCTGTACGACCGACACTTGTTTTGCATATCATCTCTTTGTGTTTTTTAGTTAGAGCTCTCTAACTGTCCATCACGCATTACTCATCTCCGGCCTCAGCCAGCGCCAGCACTTCAAATCCAACCTATTGTGTCTGCCTGTTCGATATCCATAACTTATTAAATCGCAAAGCTTTAAAGTAACAGTTGAGGAAGCACGCAGCGCGTACGTGGACTGTGTGTGCAGCATTGTAATCCACCCAGACGGTGGAAAGAGCGCTACCCAGCACTCTCTGTGCCCAGGGCGACCGGAATGGGAAGATGAAAGCTCTGTGTTTACTCAGGTGGAGAAGCTTTCTGCAGAGAAGCAGCGAGCCTCTGACGCTTTGATCCTCTTTGTCTGTTTATATTGATGTGTACAATTGTGTCTGTCGTACAGGGCCAAAAAAATGGCACGAGGAGAGAGTATCTGTTCTGCATTACCAGGCAATATTGACCTATTTGTTAACAGGAATAGGAGCTCTCGGGATACGGCTGATGCTGTTCCAGCCAACGCGGGCCGTGTGAGATCCGCAGGCCACGGAATGAGTCGTTTCATGCTTTTGTTCTTGCGTTAGTGTTTAATTAGCAAAACACTGTCCCTTACCAGTGTGGTCTTTTATGTTTTTGCCAGAACTCCTCCCTTGTTTGTTCGTTTCTTTATTTACGAGTTCAGCATGCTTTTGCTTGTGTTAGCCATTACCCCGACTGGCATCTCAAGTGTGTCACGTCTAGACCCATGCGTAGTAGTTTCCTTTCAGTGATAAACACCCCAGGGAGTTTGCGTGCCTGCGATGGCAGCCGAGCCTTTGAAGCGCGATTCGGCTCGTAATTAAGTGCCGCTCTGTGGCGTTACACGCAGGATGAGATTGAGATAAGTGAGCTGGACAGAGGCCAGGATGTAGTCAGGTGGTCCGAGGTCCCACCTCTCATTCTCTGCAGGTTTTCATACAGACTAATGAGATCTCATCTTTCAGAAGGATGCACTGACTCAGAGAGGCTTTGTTGCTAGTCACATCCTGTTGCTGCAAGCTTGCGGCTGTATCCAGACTCAGCTCACCTGCAGGGAGAACAGTAGAGAAATGGGAATTCAGCAGGGAGGAGAAGACTAGGGTTTTGGAATTGTTAGGGATTTAATGGTTCTGGTTCAGATTCCAATTCTTTAAAGGGTTAGCTCACCCAAAAATGAAAATTCTGTCATTAATTACTCACGCTCAGGTTGTTCCAAACTTGTAAGACCTTTGTTTATCTTCGGAACACATGTTAAGATATTTTTGATGAAATCCGAGAGCTTTCTGACCCTTTCTGACTGCAATTTTTTTTTTTTTGTGTTTTTTTTTTGAGGAAAACATTCCAGGATTTTTCTCCATATAGTGGATTTCAATGGTGCTCAACAGATTGAAAAATGGAGCGTCAAAGGACTCTAAACGATCCCAGCCAAGGAAAAAGGGTCTTATCTAGTGAAATGATTGGTTATTTGCTAAAAAAAAAAACCCTGCCTAGCCCTTTTGACGCTGCACTGAAACTACATTTTTAACCTTCAAACCATTGAGCACCATTGAAGTCCACTATATGGTTGAAAAATCCTGGAATGTTTTCCTAAAAAAAAATTATTTTCTTTGCAACTGAAGAAAGAACGACCTGAACATCTTGGATGACACTGGGGTGAGTAAATTACAAGGAAATTCTTATTTTGGAAGTGCAGTAATCCTTTAAGACCCATTATTAGATTAATAATCCCCGGTCAGTATTTACACTGATTTGAAAGGATAGTTCACCCCCCAAAAAATTACATTTAGTCATTGTATTTACCCTCAAGGTATTTTAAACCTTTGTATGTCTATTTCTTCTATGGAGCTTAAAATTAGATGTTAGGCAGATTGACTAGTCACTTTCAATTTTATTTTATGGAAAAAATATACAATGAATGGTGACTGAGGCTATCATTCTTCCTAATATCTCATTTTGGTTTTCACAGAAAAGAGCCTTGTAGGTTTAAAGGGGTCATGAACTGAGAAATCAAAATTCCCTTTATCTTCTGATATATAATATGTTAAAAACATCCTGAAAGTTTCAGAACTCAAAACTTTCTCGTAGTCAAAAAAAAAGTCAATCTGCCAAAACAGCCAGTTGTCGAAAATAGCCTATTATTCTAAATTATGTTTTTTGATGTAAAAAACTGTTAACATTATAAATGGACCTCAGAGAACAGTACAATAATAAAAGGCACTTAATGACTCCTTTAAGACATCATAATGGAGATTAAATAACTTTTTTTATGTTTGAGTTGCCTTTTCAAGTCTCATGAACATTAAGTACAACATAAGAGAGTTACGTTTTCTTAAATGTAGAATTCAGTAGAGTTGAAAATGACCAGTCGTAATCAATTGTGGTTCAGTGGGTGAGTCAGATGTTAATTCAGTGACTCTGTTGTTGATTTATTAAAAATAATTGATTTGAGTTATTTATTCATGCCAATTTTTTTTTACTTCTCTTATATTTTTTTTATATAAAGTTGCACTGAATAGGAACCACTTCTTGATTCTCAGCTCAAGAGAACTTATATTCACAGAGGGATTGTGTGAAAAAGAAAGAGATGGGGGAAGGGATAGTGTGGGAGCGAGAGATGTGTGCTTGAAAGTCAGCCAAAAAGAGAATAGATTAGGTGTAACACAAAAGGGATATATAGATTAAGAGTTCTTCTAAGGTTAATAGAGAGATAGCAACACATGCCAGTCATTAGAATGGCTCTCCATCTGGGCTTTCTGTCAAAGAAGCATCAGGTGGAGTGAGAGTGTGTGGGAGCTGCTGTGGCGTGAGAACATTCACCAGTGGGAACTAGTTGGAGCTCACCAACACTGTAGGTGAGTTCAAAACATTAAAATTTTAAGTGGTATCTGGAGAGCATCAAGGCAAGTCTGAATTGCGTAAGGTTTTTTACGTTTCGTTCTTATACTTGAATTGTTCTCATTAGCTTCCTTTGGAAAGGAGGCCACCTTTCTTGTCCTTTCTGCTTTTTTTAAAAACACAGACCTCTTTGGATGTTGTTTTTTGCTCCGCTGGCCTGTATAAACATGTCCATGATAACTTTGTCAAGGTAAAAACTCTGATCCTAAGCCCTGACAGAAGGTCCGAGTCCCTGTGGACAGTGCCGACTGGAGACTGCCCGCAGGGTGTTCTCCACCATTAGCAGAAGGTGAACGCTGGTCCAGCCTATTCGGCCCCCTTCAGGGCCGCTATAATAGAATGCACACGTAACACCTCGCTGTGGACAGATGGCCGGTGAGGCTGGAACGTTGCACCACAATGAAGAAGTTAATAAATAATTATATAAACGGTGACATTCAGCGGTAATGGGGATCAGAAATGCGCATTTATTTTTGTTGAAAAGTTGCTCTCCAACCATGCCGTTGATTCGGCTGTCAGAGGCAGAAAAGTCACATTCCTCAGCTCTGGCTGCCCAGGAAACAGATTTGATTTCGCACGAATCCCCTTCAGAATATTTATGAGTCCCTGGTTATATGTCCAACCTTTTGCAATATGAATATGACACGGCTGATTTGCAGTCCATTGTGTGCTGGTTTGAGGATCTATTTCGGGCTACAGCGAACAACTATTCTGATCACTTTGATTTGAGAAAATTCATTTTGAAAGCAGCAGAACTCTTTTAAATAACTGACGTTATCAAACCTCAGCCACTCGGGGGTTTAAATGTACAACTTGATTTAAGGTTTCAATTATGATGGCTTTAACATCTAAATTTGAAGCCTGGGAATCAATACTGTTTTGATAATTGCACTCAAAGTACTTGCAATTTAAGGATGACAGTGACATTTCAAAGGATAGTTCATCCCAGAATGAACATTTTGTCATCATTAACTCACCCTTGTGCCATTCCACACTTCCTTTCTTCACAAAAAGAGCATTTATTTAATATCCATTGGGATATTCTGTTGTTTTAATGGCTCTGGATGCTGTAGGAGAGCCATGGAGGGCATGATTTTACCATAAAAGTGCTTCAATATTGGATTGTTTTTCACCAAAACTGCCCGTTGAGGATTGTCGTGAATTATATTGAACTAAAACCGACTGGAGCACTTGGAAAATTATCAGCAAACCGCATGTACTTTTTGCTGACACGATCGGGTCTTTTAAACATTAACGTGAGTCATAGTGTGCTGCCAATAAATTTGCAAAATGGGATATTCATTCATCTGCTTTTGTGTTCCAAAGAACAAAGAAAGTCATACAGTTTTGAAGCTAAGTAAGGGTGAATAAATGATGACAAAGTTCATTTTTGGTTTTCTTTGATCACTCTCTTTCTGCTAGGATGTGAAATGTTAGTGATGAGGGTATATGTCTAATAGAGATGCAACTATATTGTGCTTTCAGTAGGGCTGGGCGATTATTATTTTTTTTTTTTTTCATTTTTTTCTCGATTTTATTGATTAATTTAAATTTAACGTTTTGCCACAATTTTATTTTTAGAAATCAAGGAATCACACTTTGACAATATGTCAGTGATAAGAGTAAACAGAAAAGAATGATTAAACCACATGTCGGCGCACATGATTAACCACTCACTTGTGACGCGCTCAAATCGCTAGGGGCCATTCGGACAGATTGCGCTTTTCTGTTGACAAAGATGCGATGTGGGCAGTGGAATAAGAAAAACCTGCAAGAAGATGGGAGTTAATTTCTTTTAACTTGAGCGCTGTGTTTTTATAATGCCGTTTCATGCATGAGACGCTGCAAGAAACACAAGTGCAACAGTCAAACACATCTGTGTTTACATAGAGAAAACAATGGAAAAGCAGTGCAGTCGAATAAAAAAACCTGTGAAGAACTACTACTGTATGTCTGCTGTTTCATGTTTGCTTCGTTATGACAGGCTGAAAGCTGCTGTTAATTGTTTCAACAAAACTAGTTGAAGTAGTCCACTTTCAGAACAAAAATCTACAGATAATGTACTCACCCCCCTTGTCATCCAAGATGTTCATGTCTTTCTTTCTTCAGTCGTAAAGAAATTGTTTTTTGAGTGAAAACATTTCAGGATTTTTCTCCATATAATGGACTGCTATGGTGCCCCGATTTTGAACTTCCAAAGTGCAGTTTAAATGCGGCTTCAAACGATCCCAGATGCGGTTGTAAACAATCCCAGCTGAGGAAGAACGGTCTTATCTAGCAAAACGATCGGTTATTTTCATAAAAAAATACTATTTAAATACTTTGAAATCTAAAACGCTCGTCTTGCCTTGCTTTCGTTGAGCTGTGCATTCTGTACAAAAACAGAGTTCAGGCAGAGTAAGACAAGACAAGCATTTGACATTAAAAAGTATATAAATTATAGTATTTTTATGACAATAACCAATTGTTTCGCTAGATAAGACTCTTCTTCCTCAGCTGGGATCATTTACAACCGGATTTACAACCGAATTTAAACTGCATTTTGGAAGTTCAAACTCGGGGCACCATAGAAGTCCACTATATGAAGAAAAATGCTGAAATGTTTTCCTCAAAAAACATAATTTCTTTACAACTGAAGAAAGAAAGACGAACATCTTGGATGACAAAGGGATGAGTACATTATCTGTAAATTTTTATTCTGGAAGTGGACTTATCCAGTAATAATTGTCTACTGGTGTTTTACCTTCAGTCATTTTGAATTTGAATCACCTTGACTTTTAAGATTTTTTTTTTTTAATGCATTTCCCTTTTTTTTTTGTTTCTTAACGTAATATGTGTAAGACAGATTTGTACAAGATGTAGCTATAGTTTTTGCATCTTTTTTGCAAAGATATTTAAGTTATTTGTTTAACATTTACATCATGTGTGGTGCACTTGGAATATAATTTTCTTTAACTAGAAGGTTAATAAAGAAAACGTTACTTGAATCATGTTGTAGTTACATTTTCAAGTTGACTAGTTAAAAATCATAAAAAATCAAGAATCGTTCAAAAATCGAGATTTACCTTTTTTTTTTGCCATATCACCCAGCCCTAGCTGTCACTAATGGAGGTTCACCAACTTCACCAGCAGTTATCGTCATTGTTTATTACCGACTTTATCGGTTTAATTGTTGTAGCCCTGAATCAGTAACACCCTCAATTAGTCCTTCTGCACGCATACTGAGTTTAGCATATATTATTGCTTAAGGAAGGACACTCAGTCCTGCAGTGCTGCAATACGGGCCATACCGTTGCCTACAGACTCCAGAAATCAATGAATATATTAATTTACTCGAGTAGCAGGGTTCACACCGTCTTCATCTGGATTTCATGCGATTGAACGGGAAATAATTTATGGACCAGCCTCACCTCTGCGTTCTTTTATTAAAGCTCGGGGCAGATTACCATTTTTGCAGTTGTTTCAAGTTCCCTTGTTATTCTTGGCAGTGATATTTTCCCTCAAGTTTCTCTCTCTCTCTCTCTCTCCATCCACGCCACAATGTGACATAGTCACCCACCCACGGCCTCTCTAGCATCTCCTACCTCACTTCCCAGCCTCTCCATCTCGCTGTCAGACTCCTGTTCTCCCGAAGACACGTTTTCATACACGTTCCCAGACTCCTGCTTTGCTCATTAGTATTTTATTAACCTGTAAAACAATCTAGATAACAAGATGAACAAATGTAGAAATTATCAATTTAATTTCTCTCCGCCTCTTCGCTTCCCCTATATATTTAAATGTAATTTGCTCCCTGTAGCATGTAATTAGGTCTAGGAAAATTGGTAAATTGCATTTGCCTTTGTTTAGTGCAGATTGGAGCCCCCTTTTAAAATATTTGCCATTTTGTATTATCATAATTCAATTCCAAAACTCAATACCTTTTAGTGTTGCAGATATCTTATCGTGAATTACTGCATGCTTGTTGAAAATTGCTCAGGCCTGTTTTTGTTGACCTCGTGTACCTGACATTTTGTTCAGTGTTTAAATGAAATGCACTGAGAAACAGCGTGGCCGAATTACATCCATTCCAGCCTTTTTGCTCTCATCCCCCTTCCCGCTGCCAACCATCACGGTCTAATTTTTATCCAAATAGTGTTTTCATCTTCTGTTTACACCTACATAAGCGCTAATGCATCGTATCTGCAGACCGCCACAAGCCATTGTTTTGTGTTAGCATGTAAAGCTTTTGATTTTCTCTTCACTTCACTGAATTTCCTTTCTGTCATTTGTACACATCATGTTCATCTGTCTCCATGTTGTTTTGTTCTCCCCTCTCCCCTTTCTCTTCCCATGGGTGCAGTAAACAGAAGCAGCCCGCGCCGGCAGCACAATGCAGGTAGGGTGTATTTCTGTGTAGAGCGGCTCTGTCTCTAATCAAAGGCAGGCAGCTTCATTCGCCAAACCTCACCTTGGCTAATTGAGGGAAACCACGGAGCTTTTAAATTGCATCAACAAATAATCACACGCAAATGTCTTAATTGCTGTGGAGCTGTATATGAAATTACGGTGATTGTTGGGTACTAATCTTATCAGCTCTGTCCTAATCGTCTCTGTTGGGGGACATGTTGATTGCTTGCTTTATTTTAATCCACACTCGCAAAATCATCTGTCTTTTTCCCTCAAATCAGGTGGCGTTTTTGTGGGAACTGCTTTTGCTGTGACGGCGCCGACGCTTTTTGTTGAGATTGTCACAAAAAATGCAAATCACAAACCTGCAGTGTAAGCGTGACATTGAGCATTGCGGTAAAACATGACAGATAGAAAAACGGCGGGTGCGAATATCTGCCGAAGGAGACATCGGACACTCATTTAAACCCCAGATTTGTGTGGGATATGGGTGAAATCGAGGAAGACTTGCATATACATATTTATAGAGCAAACCTCCAACGCCGTTAGAGGAAAAAATGTCAATAAGCGGCAAATCACACCTATATTTATTTCTGTCTGCTATATTTGCATCATGTAGTGGGTGCACAGTAGGTGCAGGGAAAAGTCAGACCTGTCTGCTTTGCTTTTGCATTTCTCTAATATGTGGTTTTAGCTTTTAATGGTAGTCGGGGGGAAAAACATGAACAGTATGAACATTTTGTCCCCCGTGATACAATCGCGCTAATGGCGTAATGTGCTCTGTGGAAGCGGTAAAGTGCATAAATCTCCTGTCAGTGTTGTTTTGGTGAGATATGAAGTGTCACCGGATGGAAAGATGTATTGGAAAGTGTGCTTGAAGGTATGTGGGACCTGTTCCATAAATTCAGGAAGTCTTTTAAGGAAGGATGCCAAGATTTTGCCTGTATTGATCCACTGCATGTCTCCCTCACCACTGGTAAAATACCAAACTGGTGAAATTAGGGCTGCTTAAAATACTTTACGATCTTTGGACTTTTACGACACTCCTGCTGTCAAAGCTCAAGGGCACGTGTAATGGAATTACGGTTATGATATCCAAAACTTGGCATTTGGGATTAAATATTGGATAGAAGGGATTGTGTACTGTACTAAGAAAAGCGAAAGGATAAGCTGTGATCTTGAGAGGTTATGTTGTATGGCATTTCTGAGATTTGCCCCGGTGAAGATGACTGACAGAGTTTGTCAACCCAAGTGAAAGCATGACAAATATGGTTGTGGCATTGATATAATAGCTGACTTAAAGGGAGAAAAGTGACTCACAGTCTTGTATAATGAATATTTAAAAGAGTTTGGACAGAAGTGAAGTATGAATGCCTGTTTGTTGAGTCTAATGGTATCAGATACCATTATATCAAATATCATGTGTCAGTCAGCTTAGAGAATAGCTTCGTTTTCTGTGTGATCATAAATTCTGAATTATTAGTGTCAGATCTGTGCTGAATGTTAATATTATGTCACCAGTAATGATAGAGATGAACAATCATTAAACACTAGAATTTTCTGTATGACTTCTTATTCAAGGGTTACTTCACCCAAAATGAAAATTCAGTCATTAATTACTCACCCTCATGTTGTTCCAAACCCGTAAGACCTTTGTTCATCTTCGAAACACGAATTAAGATATTTTTGATGAAATCCGAGAGCTCTCTGACCCTTCATAGACAGCAAGGGTACTACTAGAAAGATCCAGGTCTTAAGGACATCGTTGAAATAGTCCATATGATATCAGTGGTTCAGTTGTAATTTTATGAAGCTATGAGAATACTTGTGTGCAAAGAAAACAAAAATAATGACTTTATTCAACACTTCTCCTCTGCATCAACCTAGCACCATATTGCTGAGTATCACAACACATGCGCAAGCTTTCCTCTAAACGTAAACAAAGCACGGTGCACGCTAGGGTTGTGACGGTGAGGAAATTTTCCCACCGGTTAATCGTTGTGTGACAACACCGATAACACCGGTATCACCGTAGGTGGAGGGTTGGGGGTTTGGTGTGGGGTATTCCCTCTTTTCCTTGCTTTCCAATGCTTTTAAATAGCTTAAAAGCACCGTGCGGATTTTACTTTCACTTTCAAATTAGCGGTAATTTGGCGTAAAGCAGTTGATCATTTTTAGTTTGTTTGAATTTTCCCTTTTTCCATCGCTTTTAAATAGCTTTAAAGCACTGTGTGCATTTTACTTTCAAGCAACAACAAAATAAATAGGTATATAAAACTGAAAATAAGTAAACACTGTGGAACCAAATAAATAATAAACGTAGAACGTTTATTAGCAAAATGAATAAGAAAGCTTGGAGACATGACATACACCTTGATGTCAAATAAAATAATTAAATTACACAAAGTTTAAATAAAAGTAAAAATCAGCAAATGCTGTAGAACCAGTTAAAAAGGAAACAAATGTTTTATACTTCCAGTATCACCTTAGGTAAATGGCAAAAGTCAACAGGATTTTGCAAAATCCAAAAATCTCTCTCTGCAAAACCTCTCACTTCTTGTCAATCAGCTCGACTCACTCTCGTCACGTGATTAATGAAATCTGGTGCGACTGTTGTTCGGCACACTGCATTGAGCAGCCACATTCAGTTATTAATTGTACTGTCTGTTCTCTAACTGAACTAATTGATTTTTATTACTTTAGAATCAAAACGGCAGTGGTGGCCAGTGCCATGGTGGGCAAGTGATGTAACTGGTGTTGCGGCTTCACACCGGTATCACCGTCATCACAGTCTAACGCAGCAAGCCTAGTGCACACATGTTATACGTCAGCAGTATGCATTTGTGCATGTGAAGAAAGCCCACACATCGTAGCTTCATAAAATTATGGTTGAACCACTGATGTCACATGGACTATTTTAATGATGTCCTTAAAACCTTTTTGAACCTTTACTGTGAAAGCTCTCTGATTTCATCAAAAATATCTTAATTTGTGTCCCAAAGATGAACAAAGGTCTTACGGGTTTGGAGCGACATGAGAGAAGTTAATGAATGAAATTTCATTTTTTGGGTGAACTGTCCCTTTAAGGCCCAACTTTTGTGTGTGTGTGTGTGTGTGTGTGTACTTGTTTTTGCTACATTGTGGGGACCAAATGTCCCCACAAGGATAGTAAAACCTGAAATTTTTGACATTGTGGGGACTGGCTTGAGGTCCCCATGGGTACAAAAGCTTATAAATCATACAGAATGAGTTTTTTTGAGAAAGTAAAAATGCAGAAAGTTTTCTGTAAGGGTTAGGTTTAGGGGTAGGGTTAGGGTAAGGGGATAGAAAATACAGTGTGGAGAGTATAAAAACCATTGCACCTATGGAGAGTCCCCACAAGGATAATAAACCAGACGTGTGTGTGTGTGTGTGTGTGTGTGTGTGTGTGTGTGTGTAAATTTCTATTTACGTTTTGGTCATTTTGGTCTTATATATCAGGGATGTTTCCTCCGAGGAGGCAAGGGAGGCAGAGCCTCCTCAAAATATTGGATGAGGAAAAAAAATTGTAGCATAAAAATAAAACGACAACGATATTAACATTTACTAAGTGTAAAAATCACTCATTTTTCTAAAGAAAATTGTACAACAGCGACACCAGCAGGCGTCTCTCTCACCTCCCCTGAGCCCACTGAGTTTTAACAGACCCCCTAAAGTGTGCAGTGAGTTTTTGGTGGGGTGTTATTGAGAATGGGGGAAAGTCACATAAGAGACAATGCCTCCATCGCGATATGATTGGATATGACTGGTTATTTTCGGCTGTGATTGGTTCATACGATAAATCCCGCCTCTTGTGTTAATGCGCATTCTGCGTTCGCGAATCAGTCTGAATGAACAATATAATGGTGTTAATGGGAAGACTAATTAAATAAAAGTAAATAAACAACTCATACACTTATATATAACCAATTTATGTCAAAATAACACTTAATTTGACATGAAAACATGATCTGTGGGAGTTTTTAGTGAGTAATCAGCTTGGTGAAATTTTAAGCAAATCTCAATGACTGTGACCAGTATTTACCGAGCTTTGATGATAATCTGAAAAATTCAAAAATAGTTAAAAGTTAACTTTTAAAAAGAATAGCTGAGCATAAGTTCACAATTAAAGCTTATTGTTTCAATTGTTATTGCCTTGAGTTATTAATTTGAAATAAATGTAAAATGTTTAAAAACACTAACTTGATAGTATATATTTATTATTTTTGATTATTTAAAAAAAAAAAAAAAAAGTGAAAAGGTAATAATAAAGAATATCTAGGTGAGTCCAAACATTTGATTGGTAGTACAAAAAAAATCAGTTATAATAATAAAAATAATTAATCTTTCCCACCAGCACTTTTATGTTTATTGGGCAGCTGCTGTTTAAAGTGGATATTATCATTAAATTTAAACTAAGCGAGTGACAGATGGGTTTCTATACTCTTCGCACTATTGTAGATATTGTCTTTTACCAGGGATATTACTTTTAATAACCCTCAATTGAAGCGTCAAGGGCTTCTGTGGCTGGGGTAGTAAAACAGAATAATTTTTTTTGTACAAAGTGTTCCTCTGTAGTTTCTCTTTCAAGGGGAGGAAATTAAATCGCCTGCATAAATCATTCAAAGGATGGCTAAAGATGTAATTGATTTCATGTAAGTTGTTTTAGATGAAGTCCATAACAGCCTACTGAGATTGGCCGTGTGAAATGAGCCTTTTTGCCCAGGAAATTTGTCATATAAAAAGCTAATCTTAACATCTCTTTTAGCTGAAAATTAAGCTTAATAAAAAAGATCTACCTATAAAAAATAAAATAATACCAATATTTGAAAAAAGCTTTGGAGCAACATGAGGGTGAGTAAATACTGATAGAATTGTAATATTTGGCTGAGCTGTCCCTTTAACTTCTCAAGACTTATGAAGTGGGATAATTTCTTACTGATGATCCATGAAATTGCTTGTGCAAGCACATGCATGTGGAACAAGGAACCAGGTACAGTGAGTTATTAGTCTTTGTCCTTGTGCAATCCTTGCGTAAAACTTTATAATGCTGCTTATTTATGAGTTTTTGTGCATTGTTTTATCATTATTTTTAAATTGCCAAGATCACCTTAGGTCCCTCGTGTAGCTCGTTTATTTATCAGTGAGGTTATGGTCTAAATCACGCAGCCGTTTTTTTTTTTTTTATTTTAATCCCCTTTGAATCTTTCTAACTTCATGGAGCATATTAACACTGCCTCAAGAAGAAAAAAACAAGAGTATCCATCCGCTCCATCTCTCTTTCCCTTGCTAGTCCGTCAAAAACCCAAGTGCATTCTCGCCTAGAGTTGTAGTATGCATCTCCGAGTTTTAAACAAATGGCTATGCTGGATACCTGTCTCCATATGGATCCTATTAAAACCTCACGCAGCCATCTGTAGCCCAACCATGCTGTGATATCTCCAAACCGCTTCCCTCAGCTCTGCTCTAGCTTGGCAGCCGAGCTCTGCCGTGATCCCTTTGCAGTTTAGATTGTACGCAGAGAGGTGCTGCTTGTTACTATCGCAACACTTCTGTGTCCCGTATGAATTTTGATTAGCTCAGAAAGGTACTGTACATTTACATGTCAGGTTTAAAGGATTATGGCGGGTGTTTGGTTCCTGCCTTCAACCATAATCTAGTCCTTGCCATTTATAGAACACGACCTGCTGCTCGCTCCATACTGCTCTTAATGCTTGCCAGTATCTTACGAGAGCAGTCATGTATGAAGCACTGCTGATACGGACATGCCGTTTTTCTCTCTCTGCATCTGTGCGTATTTTCTATTTACTTATTTTTGAGCCTATAGGCCTATATGTCAAAGTGTATTGAAATATGCTTAGTTGCAGTTCTTGTTAGATTTCCCCCCTGATGGTGGATTATTGGCGCAACCTGAAGTTTGTTCACATGCCCAGATGTGATTTTTAAAAATGTAGGGAAGACCGCACTGTCTTGTAACATGTTGTGTCTCATCTGTAACTCGTCTCATCTCATATAGAAAATATCGAAAGTTTGGGTTGAATCAAAAGATTTTCAAAAAAGTGCTCAAGTCAGCATTTGTTTGATCTAAAATACAATAAAATCATATAATATAAAGCATTATTAGTATTTACAATAACTTTTCCTTCAGAAATCATTTTGATATGCTGATTAGTGATCACTTATATTTATATATATATATATATATATATATATATATATATATATAAATTAAAAAAACTGTTTTACTGTTTAATATTTTTCAGTATTTTTAAAGAGTTTAGAAGAGCAACATTTATTTACAACATAAGTTTTTAGCAACAATGTAAACGTTTTTACTCACTTTTGATCTTTTTTATGTATTTATATTTGTGTTATGTACCTTTTTTATTATATATGAAATATTTTTCAGTACACTGTCGTTCAAAAGTTTGGGATCAGTAAGATATTTTTTTTTCTCTTATGCTCATCAAGGCTGCATTTACTTGATCAAAAACACCGGAAAAACAGTAATATTGTGAAATATTATTACAGATTAAAATAATGGTTTTCTATTTTAATGTATTTTAAAATATAATTTATTTCTGTGATGAAAGCTGAATTTTTATCAACCATTACTCCAGGCTTCAGTGTCATATGATCCTTCAGAAATCATTCTAATATGCTAATTTATTACTTTTATTATCAATGATGGAAACAGTTGTGCTGCTTTTTTTCAGGATTCATTGAATAAAAAGTTAAAAAGAACATGGTTTATTCAAAATAGAAATCTTTTCTAACAATATAAGTCTTTGCTGTCACTTTTTAATCGGTTTAACACATATTTGGTGAATAAAAATATTAATTTCTTTCTTTCTAAAAAAAAATATTTACAGAATAGGTCTACTTTAAATAAATGCTGTTGTTTTAAACTTTTTATTTATTAAAGAATCCTGAAAAAAAGCATCACATGATCCAACAAAATCAAAATTTTCAACATTGATAATAAATCATATTAGATTGATTTCTGAAGGATCATGTGATCCTTAAGACTGGAGTAATGATCCTGAAAATTCAGCTTTGCATCACGGGAATAAATTACAATATATTCATATATTAAAATATATTCATACAGAAAACAGCTGTTTTAATATTTCACACTATTTCTTTTTTCTGAATTTTTGATTAAATAAATGCAGCCTTGATGAGCAGATGAGCCTTGAAAGAATCTTCTTTTTAAAAAAAAAAAATCTTACTGATCCCAAACATTTAAACAACAGTGTAAAGCATTTTTCAAAATATTATTTTTAATATCATTAAATAATAATAATAATAATAAATATCAATACTTTTTAATAATAGTATTAAATGATTAATGTTAGTACATAAATAATTAATAAATCTTTATTCACTCTGTAGTTGATGTGTAATTGGTAAAACTAATTTGTAAAATTTACATTTTCCCCTACATTACAATAGTGCATAATTACATGGATCTTTAAGACAAAATCTCAGTATCTCTGTACTTTTGCAGGATGTTCTCAGAAACCAGTTTGATTGTTTCCTCACAAACTTGTTGTCTAAAGTAGATTATTTCTACTTATTTGCACCATAACATTGAAATGTTGGAACAAAATATGAAAACGCATCAAATTTCTTGTTGTTTCCTATTAAATATTCAAATAATGACTGTTATTTATAGCTCAGAAAATCAAGAACTCATTAGTTCACATCAGAAATGTGGAACAAAGTGGTCATATAGTACTTGCGTGCCGATTAACTGACGACAATGTGTTGATGGTGGGTTTTTTTTTGAGGATCGTAATTGAAAACCACTGCAATCGGCACATTCATCAAAAGCGAGATTTTAGGTTTGTTCATCTCTGAGAATAGGCTGGATTTAGAAATTAATTAGCACTCTTATTATTTTCTGGACTGCACACTGCAGTGAGACTAGAGCAAAGAAAAGCTCCCTGAATCTCATATGTGAGAGAGAGACAGGCAGACAGGCAGACAGGGGCAGTCCAGGGCTTGAAGCGGACTATAATTGTGGCCGAATTGTGTGTCTCTGTGAGAACTCTGCTTTTACTGGCCTGTCCAGGCCATTGCAGTATGCTCTATCTATAGGCGCTCTGAACACTTTGGTCTAGAGAAAAAGATTTGCAGCTGTGGATAACACCTTGAGCGTTTTCAGCTTTGTGTTTGGCCTAGTTACCTTTGAGTTGCCTTAGATTATATTGTAAAAATTGTGCAGAGAACTCAACTATACATTTAATTGACTTCTAAATCAAAATGTCTAATTATTGGCTTTTTTACAACATCTGTTCAGAATAATCAATGTTAATAACTTCATTTTCTTAGTCATTTTATGTCTTTTTTAAATCTAAATTTTTCTTTACTGTAAACATGAATATCAAATTAAAAAGCAATTTTGCTTTTTTGCAAAAGTTATATTTTAAATCGAAATTAAATTAGGTAAGAATTCTTTTATTGAATTCACCAGGGGCTGAACACTGTGTAAAACTGTTTGTAGCTAAAAATAGATATTTACTGGCGGTTTATATATTCTGATGTTTCAAAAATTAATTTTCCTCTATAGGCAGCAAGGCATCATGGGTTTTTTAAATGCTTTTATTTGATTAAAAATACAGAAAAAATAGTAATAATTTAAAATAGTGGTTTTCTATTTTAATATACTTTAATATACTTTAAAATAGCATTTATTCTTGTGATGCAAAGCTGAATTTTCAGCATCGTTACACCAGTCTTCGGTGTCACATGATCCTTCAGAAATCATTGTAACATGCTGAAAACCGTTGGAAACCGTTACAGTTATATGACTATTATGTGATATTTGTGATTATATTATGATGACTAAAACTTTAATGAATAAAAAGAACAGCATTTATTAAAAATGGAAAACGTTCATAACAATATACACTACAATTCAAAGTTTGGAGTCAAAATTTTTTCTTTCTTTCTTTCTTTCTTTGAAAGAAATTCATAATTTTATTCAGCAAGGATGTATTAAATTGATAAAAAGTGATAGTAAAGACAATTTAAATAAATGTTGTTCTTTTTAACTTTTTATTCAAAAAATCTTGAAAAAAGTATCACAGGTTCTGAAAAAAATATTAAGTGGAACACATATGCTTCAAACATTGATAATAAATTAGCATGTGACAGTGAAGACTGGAATAATGGCTGGTGAAAATTCAGCTTTGCATCAGAAATAAATTATATTTTAATGTATATTAAAATAGAAAACCATTATTTTAAATTGCAATGATATTTTATATTTCTTTTTTTCTGTATTTTTGATCAAATAAATGGAACTTGAGCATTAAAGACTTCTTTACAAAACATTACAAATATTACT
The DNA here is from genome assembly GCA_012976165.1 of Labeo catla. NCBI lineage: Eukaryota > Metazoa > Chordata > Actinopteri > Cypriniformes > Cyprinidae > Labeo > Labeo catla. The sequence continues at coordinate 88,600 of VONZ01000198.1, forward strand.
GATTCCAAATTTTGAACAGCAGTGTTAATCTCACATCGCCTGTATTAAAAATCAAAGGGAGAGTCAGAGTTGCACCCTATATGGGTTGTTTAATATCAGTCACCTTTGAGGTTCCCTTTGATTTATGAGTTCCCTTAAAAGGCAGCTGCCTTTGTAGACAATGAGATTACTAGGTTTTGAAACAGAGCCGTGGTATATCCCATAAAACACAAATCTAAAGTGCTTAAAAGTAATTAAAGCATTGCGGGTCTATATCAAAGAAAAGCAAATACATTTATCCTGGAGATATCACGGTAGTTATGTTAAATATGTGATAAGAACAGATTAAGAAGCATCACAGAATATGCATAAGTATTAAAATGAGATTCCCGATCGTCATTTAATGGCGTATATGTTCATGGGAGATAATGTCAGGGGAAACACGATGACAAATGGTTTGTATCTGCACCGTCCTACACTGTCTTTAATCACCGGATTCAAGAAGTAGATCTCAACTCTCATTTGAAACGCAAATGTTTGTGCATTTCCTCCGAGCATCGTTCTCCAACCGTTCAGGGCATATTTTCATCTGGACTTTATTAGATACACTCTTCCTCTAATTATGTTTCAAGTTAAAAAATATATATATAACAGAGATCTGGATTTATTTCTTCATGGAGAGTTGCTTATTAAGTTCACATTATAGACGCATAAAGAAGGTAAATGAATGTGTGAAGTTTTATTGCGTCAGTATTTTATTCATTGTCCTCGAGCACATCATTAGCACAATATATCACTGCAGAACACTGTGTTTGTCAGAGTGGGCAAAGCTGCTGAGGAACTTATTTACCCCAGAATGCCTCTGCTGCTTGCTGTCGAAAATGACAGAACATTGACTTTATAGAACAGGCAAGGGCGGATTATACAAGGTCCTCTTCACTGCAGGCCCTGTTTTAAATTGCTTTTAAATTGGTTAAATTGCTACTTTTTTGTAAGAGTATTTCTGCCTGAAATATTTAGAACTTGCTCAAAAATGACCAAAGAGTTTCGATATTTTTCCTATTTAAAACTTGACTCTTCTGTAGTTACGTCGTGTACTAAGACTGACGGAAAATAAAAAGTTGTAATTTTCTAGGCCGTTATGGATAGGAACTATAGTCTCATTACGGCGTAAGAATCAAGGAACTGCTGCAGTACCATGAGTGCAGCAGGCACAAACATATTGCGCAGCGCCTGAAAATAGGCTAAAAAAATCACAACTTTTGATTTTTCATCGGTCTTAGTACACAACGTAACTACAAAGATCTATGCTAAGCTATGCTAAAAGTGCTACAGCCAGACCCGGAGATCGGCTGAATAGAAAATATGAAATATAAAATCACATTTGTTTTTGTTTTATACTAGGGCTGTCAATATAACATTTTCATTATTATCATGACCAAAGAAACTTAATTCATCTTTAGATTTTTGGAAAATAATGTAAAAATATTTAATCAGTAAAATCTTTAACTTTATTTTTAATCATACTAAAAATATGAGTGTAGGGTGGCAGAGAGAGAGAGAGAGAGAAAGAGTTTTTGTAATCATAACTGTACAAACTGAATAAATTATACATTAATGAATATTTTTTTTTAATTTGTAATTACATTTGACACAAGTTTGAATTCCTCTCTAATGACCACATAATAAGCAATTTTATTCTTTTATTTTTTGCATTTATCACATTTGACATGTTGTTCTTCTTATTATTATTTTAATAATGGTAACTTTATTGTATAGTTATTTTAATAATGTTAAAAATTTTAATCATGTTTTAATGTTTTTTTTTAAATCATGTATTTATTTTATTATTTAGTTTTGCATATATAATCACATTTTATATAAATCTGAAGCCCTCTGTAATGCTCACATAAGCAATTTCATAAATTTGTTTTGCATAAATTGCAAATGTATTTTTAATTTATACATTTCTCTACCTTACTATGCTAAACGATATCTTTTTAAATATTAATAAAGATGATAAATATATGTGTGTGTAGTATATATAATGTGTATATATATATAATGCACTTATTTTATTCATTTTTTTTTTTTGCATTTTTAATCACATTTGACGTCACTATTATTATTATTTTAATCATGTTAATTATTTTATATGTAATTTTTATGTAATATTTTAAGTCTGAAGCCCTCTGTAATGATCACATAAGCAATTGTATACATTTATTTAGCATTTTTTAAGTTATTAATATTTTAATAATGTTAAATTCATATAAAATTTTTATTTTAATAATGAATTTAACAATGTATATCAATTATATTTATGAATTTCCCTTGCAACCGATTCAGCATTACATTTGGACCTCTATATGCTAAACAATAGCCAATAATATTTTTAAAAAGTATATTTTTGTATATTTCAATCATTTTTTTATGTTTAAAGAGTGTATTTATTTTATTATAATATATTTTTTATTTATTTTTATTTTTATTTTTTTTTTTGCATTTATAATCACATTTGACATAATTTAAGTCTGAAGCCCTCTGTAATGACCAAATAATGAGCAATTACATAGCAACTATGAAAAATAAAGATGCAGTTGCCGAATAGTACGAATAGACAAAATAAAGTTGCAATTACTTTAGTGAACCGTGACCAGTACAAGACATTAAAGCTGAAACAGGGTGTTCAGAAGGTGTTAATGGAGCAGTGGAGTGAGGAACATTTCTCATTTCTTCATTTATTTCAAATTCTGCCAACAGTGACCGACACACGTTCGAGCACCGTTCGTCTATCTATCTCAATTTTACATCTGTAGTGGCTTGTTTCTGCATTTATCTCAGCTTGAAGCCCGCTGGCAGTCAGAGGCCCCATCGGCCCAGTCCATAATCTGTCCTTGAGAACCAGCCGAGGGTCTCTGAGGGAATGAGTGAAATGAAGGCAATCATTTGAAATTTGAAAAGAACGTCCTCCTTTGATACAACATGATTTGATCAACTTTGCCTATTTCCATCATGGGAAATAAAGCTGTCGGCACGCTTCCAGGAACGCTGCTCTCGTGATGGGAACGGGGTCCGTGTGCCGTCTTCCTATAGTTAGATCTGTGGTCATCCCCCACTCAGTGCCGCTAATTGATGCAGCATCTTGCTGACTGTTACCTGACCGTGCGTGCATGTGCATGTGTGTCTGTGTGTGTGTGTGTGCTCGCATGTGTCCAGGCTCAGCCTGGCTCTGTGCCCAGAGATGAGACTGCATATCCATCACTACTCTATAGTGAGCGGCCATGGCCAGCTGAGAGACCAGCTCTGCACCTCTCCACCCCTCCCCCTCCAGCAAGTGGACAGATTCAGGACACCTCAGGTTCATTAGTCACACCAAAGTAGGGCAGGTGCGGTGTGAGTTGCTTCTCCTGGATCTATCAGAGGCTCGGGGTGAGGCGTGACGCACTCGTACGCCACAAGGACCACTTCTGTATAGGCCAGGGTCTTTCCTGCTCTCTAGCTTAATGCGATGGGACCCCGCTAGATAAGCGCTGGAGTTCTGCAGCCATGTGCTGTGAATACATCAGCTCTTAAATACTGAGGGCCAAAGCCCTCTGAATCTCATACAACAATTTACTGTAGCTTTAATGAATCTATCTAAAGCATACATATTAATGTCCTTCGCAATCTGCACATTCATAAATGCCCCGAGGTGCATAGTTATAAAGTTTTGCAGACAAATACAGAGAATTAATATGCAGAACAGGAAAATCTGATAAGAATAAATTGTTTTTAACATGTCTGTAAAGGGACAAGCCACCCACACATTTTCACATTTAAAAACACTCTTACTAAGCTGGATAGTCCGGTGTGAATCTTTGGGTCGACAGCGATTCATTTCAGGGTTTTTTTTCTATTGTACATTTAGAATGTTTTAATATAATTACTCAATTTGCAGATGATGGACAGTGGTTTGATTTAGTCATTTTAAAATGGTTTTATTTGTTTATTATTGACTTCTATAGATTTAGTGAGGAGTATTAATTTTTTTTTTTAAGGTTTATTACTTTCATGTGGCATTAGCATTTTGTGTTTGTATTGCTTATGAATTCAATTTATTCTTGCATATAATTTTTTTTTTTTTTTTTGTTTTGTTTTTTTTTTTGTTTTCTGGCTGTTGATATTGGTTTCTAATTTTGAACCAGTATAACAATGACTGTATATACTCTTACTAACAAATACTTTTTCTAACAAATTGTCAGTGAAGTTTTGAATTAAATTGAATAAGTTTTTTTTTTTTGCAATTGTTTTTCTTCTCACTGACTTGTTTAAAAATATATATATATTTATTTATTTTTTGTAGTTATTCATTTTCTGTGGAATCCCTTTTAATTATTATTTGTGCTGCTCCTTTTTATTTATATTATAAACAATATAAATAATGTACCGTATGGAAGCCTTTTTTCCACCGCTAAATATAAAATAAAATGTCGCAATTGCCTTTTTTTATCTCACAATTCTGACTTTTTTTCCTCAGAATTGCAAACATATAAACATATTATGCATATAAACTTTGCGAATTATTGTAAATTCAGAATTGGGAGATATAAACTCGCAATTCTGAGTTTATATTACAATTCTGACTACAAGTTGATATAGTGAGTTTATATCACTCAATTCTGAGAAGAAAGTCAGAATTGCGAGTTTTTATCCATGGAATAAAAAATAAAAATTTTCCCTCATTTCTTGCAATTGTGAGTTTATATCTCACAATTCTGATTTTATAACTTGCAATCTTGAGTTTATATCTTCCAATTCTGAGAAAAAAGTCAGAATTGCAAGTTTGTATCTTGTATCACTTTTTTCTCAGAACAATTCTGAGAGCATATCTTTTTTCCTCACAATTCTGACTTTATTTCTCGTGATTGTGAGTTTATATCACGCAGTTCTGACTATAACTTGAAATTACGAGTTTATATCATACAATTCTGAGAAAAAAGTCAGAATTGTGAGTTTATATCTCGCAATTCTGAGGAAAAAAACAGAATTACGAGATATAAACTCACAATTCTGACTTTTTTCTCAGAATTGCGTGATATAAACTCAGAATTGAGAGTTATAAAGTTAGAATTCAGTTTGCAAGTTTATATCTTACAATTCTGAAGAAAAAATTTCCTCACAATTCTGACTTTATTTCTCACAATTGTGAGTTTATATCAAGCAATTCTGAGGAAAAAAGTCAGAATTGTTAGTTTATATCTTATAATTCTGACTTCATTTCTCACAATCTTGCATTTGTCTTCCAATTCTGAGAAAAAAAAAGCCAGAATTGTGAGATATAAAACTCGTAATTCTGACTTTTTTCTCAGAATTGCGTGATATAAAGTTGCAATTGAGTTATAAAGTTAGAATTGTGAGATATTAACTCGCAAGCTTGAGAGCATATCAGTCTTTTTTTTCCCCTCAAAATTGGACTTTATAACTCTCAATAGCAGGTTTATATCTCACAATTCTGAGAAAAGGTTTTTCTCACAATTCTGACTTTATTTCTCACAATTGTGAGTTTATATCAGGCAGTTCTAACTTGCAAGTTTTTATCCACTGAGTAAAAAATAAAAAAGGTTATTGCAACTTATCTCGCAATTCTGAGAAAAATAAAAAGTCAGAATGAGATAACAATAATCTTTATTTAGTGGCGGAAACAGGCTTCCATAGTAACAACACAATGTGTAGTTAAAATTTGCTTCACATAGAAAAATCTAATCAACAACAAAAAAAATTGGATACTGGAATCGAATCAGTCGAACCCCTAAAATTGGGGTAACAGAAAACCGGATCAGTGCATTCTTGAAGTATATGCACATGCAAGAGGGACACCTGTCCTCATTTCTTTTTCACTCTCCTGCACCTCTCAATGGTCTGTCAGTAGGTACAGATATGGTAATTAATAAGGCCTGTGTGATGTGTGTAGAGCTCTCAAGGTGAGCTACATATGAGACGGATGTCCACCGGGCCAGCCTCCCCTTCACTCACACAATCATCTGACGGCGAGTGACATTTGACAACTCTGCTCAGAAGAACCATGAAGGACAGTGTGTTCTCTGTTTTCCTATATGGAGCTGATTATAGAGCATTTGGCACCATGTAAAAGCTGATGATTTGGCTTTTTGGAACATTTTTATTGGCAGTGACAGAAAAACTATGGCCAGAGATATTATTGAAACACAAGTGGATATTAACTCATCATATTGTTTCTTCATATTTAAAACAACAGCACTATTGCGTGTGTTATATTGCTTTATGCTAGCTCATTTTTGAAGAAAATAATTTAATAGAATGTTCTTAACTCATTTGGCTAAAGTAGCTTAAGCTCATTGAGTACCATGATGATAACTAAATCTGCACAATGAAAACTTTTTGAAAAATGTTCCCCCCGTTGAAGCTGAACAGGAAGAAGAGCTTCCTTCAGAATTGCCACAGGAAGAGTAAACAATACCAGAGAGTGTGAGTTTAGGGTGGATTTTAAAGATGCATTTTCGTCCAGTCAGTGTAGGCTTTGTGATGGCCCTAAGGCCCTTAAAGAGAGAAAGAGCGAATGAGTGTGTGTCTGACGCGGATGTAGGATGTACTGGTGTGAGAAATGAGGTGCTGTGAAGTAGGCAAGCCCTCCAGCAGTCCGTGTACTGCTGATAAGAGATGAGGGCCTCGGGGAAATGTAGTGGGTCAGACAACAGTTTTCACAGGTGTTTTAGGGGAGAAAAGCACAAGCCCACACTCCAGTAATGCTTGCCATCAAGAGGCTTTTATTCAATCCTGTATCCAAACACAGCACTCATCCAAAAAACATTGGTAAATAGAGATGGTACTGAGAACATTTATCTTGCTTCATGAAATATTCAAGCTTCAATTGCCTCATTAAAAAATAATTACAGTTGCCTGCTTTGGCAAACTTGAAAAACTTCCACTTGGAGGAAGAAGATTTGAAGAGTAAAGGCTGATGATGTTGTGAAACTTTCAATTAGGCAGCATCACACCAGCAAGCTGTTGCATTCAATACCTCAATACGCTTTGATGTTCAATACCTACTCTGAATGTTATTTGCTCATGTTTGGGCAAAATTCTCAATCAAAGGATCGACTTGAAATTGGAGTGCGAGTTTGAACTGAATTGGTCTACAGGAAGCTGAATTGGAATGACATTAAAGGATTCATGAACTGCCTTTGCTTTTTAAATTTGTGTTTGTCTTTTGAGGGCCATGTGATGTTATCAAGATTTTTACATAAAAACATCATAGTTTAGAAGTAAAAGGCTATTTTCTGTCCTGTTTTGACCCCCGTGGCAGATTGTGGACTTGGAAGTAAATGTCCACTGCTGTTATTGGCTAACAGTTGTGTATGTTTGACCTACTTCCTTCACAGATGGACGCTGCTGTGATTTAGGTTAAAACGCATAAATACCCAGTACATATAAAATGATCCGTAATAACCGACAAAGCAATAGTAAGCGCGTGATTAAAAAGTTACTCACATTTGTGCGTTGTGACATTACTCTCGGATCCAATATAGGCGGCATAGCATTGTCTTTTAGTTTCAATCTTTCTGAAAATCCTATGTTGAATTGTGCCTTGTTTGTAAACGAATCTGAGGTAAAATGAAGTCAATAAAGGACCTTAACTGACGTGGTCTGAAACTTCATTAAAAATAAAGTTAATCCACTCTTTCTTAATGTTAGGATATATGCGCAAATCAGTGGGCGGGGCTAAACAGGCAGTTATGTAGAAGCAGGCGTTGATCATCTTCTGTGGAGGCGATGTTTAGCCATATCCTTTATGTCATAAAGTGTCCGAAACCTGTCGTTTTGGCAGATTGGCTTCAATATAAGCTGTTTTTAGACTAACAAAAGTTTTGAGTTCTGAAACTTACAGGATGTTGTTATGGTACAGTGACCTCTTATATGTCAAAAGATCAGGGGAATTTTGATTTCTCAGTTCATGACCCCTTTAAAAGGAATTGGCTGAATAGAGTGCATCAGTGTCCATCCACTTTTTTCAGTGGCCTTTGTTCCAGACATTTTCCATTGGTTTCTATTTATTTTTCCCATAGGGGTTAAAAAAATCTTTTTTTTTAAAAGGTTATAAGCCATGAGCCAAACAAACCAGCTATGAGGTGAATCACAACACTGCAAACTTTGATTTGAAACAAAATAGCTTTATGAGGAAAAGAACAATCTGATGAAGCAGTGCAAAATAAAAAATGAAATGAATGGATTAAAGAAAAATATACATTTAAGTAGTTTGAGATTGACAGAGGGAGACTAACATCCTTTGCAGTGCCTCATTTTTGTTTTTTTGATTTTCTGATTGGTCAGAATGCTTTGCAGAAAGATGCTGTTGAACACAGTTATTTAAGAAATAAGTTGAAACGTCTTTAACAAAATCATATACAGTACAGTCAAACCAAAATGTATTCACACACGTTCAACATTTCATGCATTATTACAGTTTATTCACTATGGTTTAGACAATGGTAATAAAATATGACAAGAACTCAGCGTTAAACTGTGTTAGAACAAATTCATCTTGATAATGTCAGATAACTTTAATAGGAAGGTATGTAATGGATTACAAACAACCAAAAATTCAGACAACTATTAGAATGACAATATTTACACAACTGTCAGTATTTTGTTGACCAATTATTAAGCAGTGCTTGATTTTGTTCAGTCCGTGGTGTAAAAAGCTCACATTGGCAATTTAAGAAAAAACACTTAAGCAAAATGTGGTCAGGTCAAAATGTCTGAATAATTTTTGGTCCCAAATTTGAATCAATTTTACTGATAGTCCACTGTGTGAAAATTTTTTGGGTGTAATATGTCACGGTTCAGTTCATTTTGCTATCCTCACTTAGGATACAAAAAAGAACTATAGTGTCTTGCAATAATAAATTATATCTGGTGTCTGAATAATTTTTGGTTTTACTGTACCATTGATTAACAACCTGTTGTTATAAGTTATTGTTAAAAACTATTTCTCTATGGGAAAAATAATTGGTATTTTTAATTCCGGAGCTGACAGTTGCCCAACATTGTAATTCAAAGAAAGCATTCTAGGAAAGGAAAGGAGAGGAAAGAAAAGGACATGATGTGTGGTTAAGTACTTGGAATTTGTGCTATGCATTTCAGCCATCCAAGTGCGCACACACAGCAGTCGAAAATGCTGCCATTTTTGCAAGTCATGGTATTGAAGATGCCAGTACATTTGCAATTCCTGCCAGTACCTTTGGGTTACAAGTTTGACTCTCTAACCATTAGGCCACGACTGCCCCGGGAAACAAGTGTTCTTCCCTCTTGTTCACAAAATTTATGATGAAATATTAAAACAAAATACACATTTTTATACAATAGGTGGCATTTAAACTTCATGTAAGTTTTGAAAAATGAGAGTGCCATCATTTAAAGCACTCTCAATTCAATTCTGGCGCACAACCCTGGGTTTGGTGTGTGCGAATGTGAAACTTGTATACAGTTCAAAAACCAAGTTATTACTGAATCATTTGCATTTCAGACTAAATTGGCCAATTAGTTGGAATACTTCACTCTGCTTCCACTCTCTGTGAATGGGAATGATGTAAACAGTGAAACGTCCCAGTGCTATTGGACTAAACATCAGCGCTTTTGAAATATTGTTCTGCCAATCAAATTAGAGGAACCGTAACGGTTCTGTAATTTGCGGTTTAGTCATGCAAATGTTGTTTTTGCTGCATATTTTAATTGAAATTTTCTATTTTCTATATGGATTCTTCCCACGTAGGCCGAGATGTTGACGTCCACGTGGATTAAGTCATGTTAGCGTGATACAAATCCTCCAATCCTCTGCCATGCCATCGCAGGTGACTTATTTAGCTTGAGGACGAGTGTCCTCGTATACTTTTCACACCTGACATAAAAGTCCAGGACCGGGCCACTGCAGAACAGGTCATCACATCGATTTTAGCTCGAGTCCTCAGCCCAGCTCGGCATTAGCAGCCGTGAGAGGATGACAGTTCACCTCTCCACAGAGTGACACCACAGCAAATGGATCCCAGCGGACGAGATACAGAAAACAATACAGCCCGAGGGCTCTCAGACCTTTGGCACCGTGAATCATATTCAGCCTCCACGCCACCATCGCCCCAGATGGAGCGAAAATTATGCATCCTGCCAGGTTGCTTCTGGACTGCTCAGAAAGCCTTACAAAGAGCGTTATTTTTGTCCATCACACTCTGGGACTGCAAATCACTGTGAATGTTTTGGTGTGGTTGAGTAGAACCAACTGAAGCAGAAGGTGCTTGTAGGTTTCTTCCAATGCTTTGTGTGTTTCATCATGTTGAAGTTGTGTGACACACGTTGTTACGGAAAGCCACATGCAAACTTACTTCATGGAGCTGACGGTCCTTAAACAGGCAGCTGCGGCTTTTACGACGACACCCAGGCAGCTGCAACAATCTCATCAGCTTTTGAAGACATCTGCCACCTTATCTGATAGAAACTCAATTTATGAGGTTTTTTTTGTCTCTTTCCTCCCTTCATCTCTTGCGCTCTCACTTGGATTTTTTTTCCCCTCGCATCTTGATATATATTTCCCGTTATTGTTTATCCAGGTCCTGTGCTGTCAGAGAGAACAAGACAAGGACTGTAAAGAATCTTATCTTCCCTAAAGCTGACAGCTGTTGAAGGGGCTCAATAGGGGGGAAAGCCTTTGAAGTGTGTTCAGTTACTCCACACATCAGATTCAGCCTCCATCATGCCTCATCATCTAGCAACAAGGCTCACACGAAACTCGCATGCCCGCTCTTACGTTGTCTTTCAACTCCTCTTGTTTCTCCTTCACATCTTCACCGTCTCATTTTTTTTTTCCCCTCTGTGCCGCCATCCATTTTGTTTTTATATTTTTCGGGAGTCTGTTTTTCAGCTCTCAAATATCGATCAGTCTTTCTCAGTCGATCAGTGTTTCAGCACACATAAACGTGCGCTCTCTTTCTACAGCTGACATTTCTTTCTCGCAGAGGAACAGTGGTGTACGGATTGCTCTGAATGCGTCTGCTGAACGATTAGTCAGTTAGCGAGCTCAACTAGGTTATCTAGATTTTCTTGTTTGTTTGTTTTTGGCAAGGGGATAAGCAAGGATTCGTAACTTCTCAGAGGGGATTTTTAGCATGCTGAGAGCGCCTTATGTTTTAATGTGCTGTCAAAAGGCCTGTGTAAAAAATCTATCAACTTGAACAATAACTTTCAGGGCAGTTACTGTCGGAATTCAGATCATTTGCTGTTCATTTGCGCGGTTACGCGTAAGCTGTAGGGCTTTGGGTTTTTTGTGTGAACTTTGATGGTTTTGTACAAGGTTGTGTCATTATCTGTCAATTTTCAGACTGCTCTGTTTTTTTTTTTTTTTAATAGAGATATTACATTTACATTTATTCATTTAGCAGACGCTTTTATCCAAAGCGACTTACAATTGAGGAATACGAAAGTGATTTATCATAAAGAGGCAAATGAAAATACAGGAAGTGCTCGTAATACAAAGTTGCAGACATTGTTCAGATTAGTACAAGCTAGACAGGAACGGATTAAGGAAAGAGAAAGCAAAGTCTTTTTTCATTTTTAATATTAGGATGCAGTCAGATGTTGATGAAACAGATGAGTTTTCAGTTGAAAATGGTCAGGGATTCAGGTTTTCGGATGAGGGTGGAAAGATCATTCCACCAGCCAGGAATGGTGAACGAAAATGTTCTCGTGCAGTGTATCACAACTATGTCGATCAATGGCTGATAATTTATATACAGTGTCATCCAATACTCATAATAATAATTAAAAAAAGTTACAGTGTTGTTACAGTGTAAATATACATTTAGGTCCTGAGTAATAGTTATTAACTACACAATACTTACTATATAGTTACAGTTAGGGTTTGGCTTAGGGTTACTTGCATGTAATTATGCATAATTAATTGTTATTATAATAGTAATTACATGTAACATATAACAAGCACACCTTGAAATAAAGTGTTAACCTTTTGCTGTCATCTAATGCACACTTAAAATCTCAAAAAATATATATATATATATATATATATATATATATATATATAGACGTATTTAGTAATAATATAATAACTTAATAGTGTGGTATTTAACTAATCTCAAAATAAATATACATTTTAAATATTTTTGTATTATATTATTATTTATATATATTCATATTAAAATTGACTGGAAATAAATTTTTAACTGGAATTTAATTTTAAAACCATATACACTACTGTTCACAAGTTTGGGGGCAGTAAGCTGGTTTTCTTTTTTTTTATTAATACATTTATTTAGTAATGATTAATTGATCAAAAGTGACTGTAAATACATTAATAATGTTACAGAAAATTTCTGTTAAATAAATAATTTTAAAATTCCCAATTATCAAGGAATCCTGAAAAAAAAAAAACGTGTCATGGTTTACGCAAAAATATTTTAGCAACACATCTGTTTTCAAGATAGATACTAATAGTATATTAGTGTATTATATCAGTATATTAGATTGATTTCTGAAGGATCATATGACACTGAAAAGTAATAGCTGCTGAAAATTCAATTAAAAATAACCACATAAAAAAAAACTTGCAAGTAACTTACAATAACAAGTGACTTACAACTTAAAAACAAAAATTACTTGAAAATATACACTGCTGTTCAAAAGTTTAGAATCAGTAAAACTTGCAGTGTTTTTTTTTAAAGAAGGCTGTGCATCAAGGCTGCATTTATTTGAAAAAAATCTGTAAAATTGTGAAATGTTTTTACAATATAAAAGAATAGTGATGATACTTTAAAATATGATTTATTCCTGTGAAGCAAAGCTACATTTTCATCAGCCATTACTCCAGTCTTAAGTGCCACACGATTCTTCAGATATCATTCTAATATGCTGATTTATTATTAGAAAGTTAAAAAAAGAACAGCATTTATTAAAAATAAATATGTCTTTGCTATCACTTTTTTTTATCAACACATTCATGCTGAATAACAGTTTTGATTTCTTTCAAAAAAGAAAGATTAAAAATGTACTGATCCCAAACTTTTGAATGGTAGTGTATATTGTTAGAAAATATTTCTATTTTATATAAATGCTGTTCTTTTTAACTTTTTATCCATCAAAAAAGCCTGAAAAAAGTATCACAGGTTTCAAAAAAATATTAAGCAGCACAACTGTTTTCAACACTGTTAATAAATCAGCATATTAAAATGATTTCTGAAGGATCATGTGACACTGAATACTGGAGTAATGGTGCTGAAAATTGAGCTTTGATCACTGGAATGTATTCTAAAATATATTTTAAAATAGAGAAACATTATTTTACATCATAATAATATTTCATAATATTTTTTTTGCAATTTTGATTAAACAAACGTAGCCTTGATGAGCTGAGAAACTTCTGCTGACGTCTACTGACCCCAAACTTTTGAACGGCATTAAAATAGAAAACATTTCAAATGTAATGACATTTACATTTCTGACCACAAAATATTAATGTCAGTGTACATCATGTGTCTTCCATGCTTATTTTTGCATTCATTCACCCTGTAAACCATCACATTAACGCTATTACTTTCACACTCTTTACTACAACATCATATCACAACTAGATCATGCAGACAGCTCAGCTGTCTTTAATAATTAATTAGTTTTAAATTATGAAAATCTGTCTTTTTTGCACATCCGTACAGAGCTCATATGTCAAAGCGCGCCACAAGGTGCTGAGGCAGACTGGCAGTTGTGCTAGCCCATGAGCCCATTAAAAGTATTCAGGGGCGGTTTGTAATCAGCCGCTGGCGAGGAGGACAGCCATTTGTCTTTAAGCACCCTCAGACTGTGGCACTTCATCCTCTCTCGCTTTCTCTTTCTCTCTCTCTTTCTGAAAGCCACTCTTCATCATCTTAGGTTCAGACGGATGGAGTTTCAGGAAGTACGGGCAGACAACATGCTTCTCTGCCCCTCATTGGTGGAATATAGAGCCTAGCATCTGGGAGACGCTGACAAAAGATAGCAGCACGCTGTGCTCCGAAATGCACTTAATTGTTTACCCTCGCTTTGTTGTTGTCTGATTGAGAGTGATTACAAAGGTGCGTTTCGGTATATTTAACGCAAGTTTTATTCGGAAAGATGAATAGACGAGCGTACTCCTCTAAACACGCTCTCGCCACACAAAGTTGAAACTGCTGTGTTCTTTTTTTCATCATGTTTATTTGAGAAAACCTCTGCGTCTGTGAAGCAAGAGAGATTCACATTGTCTATTTATTTTACATGATTCCGGAGGAGAAAAAAAAGAACAACAAAGAAATACATTCTTGTCTGTCGAGACTGACGAGATGTGCCGCGGAATTGTTTTCCCTCCCCAAACATATTATTTTTTCTGAGAATATGAAAGCGAGCCGTGCTTGCTTGAGTGGATTTTTTTTTATGTAATACATAACCAGATATCTGTACGCTGCTCTCAGTTATCAGTCCAGTACTATACATAATACACAAGGATTACTGTCCATTGCCTGCGGCTTAGACAGCGTGCCTCTTCGCAACAGTTGCTTGTTGCGCACGCGTGCGTGAGCGTGTATGTGTGTGTTTGTAGGTGTGCTGAAGTGTGGAAAATGAGTAGGCTGAATCCTGGTACTTCCAGCCTACTGCATATAATCAGCCGGAGGGCTTTTAACAGAAGCGTGCCATTAGCACAGGACCAGCTTCTTCACAAGCTAATAAAGACCCAAATGGATTACGACCGTTAAATCAGTCTGATTTACTCTGGTCGCTGTTTTTCCACTGGATGACTCTGTAGTTGTGCGTGTGTGCGTTTCTGGCCTTTTTCCAGTGCAGGTACCAAACTTCTCTCTCTCACTTCTGTCACCATCTGATGCATTTATGTCTGCTAGCGCCTGCATTTGTACTGTGAATGCCGCAGAGCGCGTACTTGAGAGGACACAGACATTGTAAATCCAGGCTCCGGTCCCCAAACACCCGCTGCTTAGCGTGGTTTCTGTAAAGAGAGGCCCAGCGGAATGGATGCTTAAAATGACAGGTTACGTGAAAAGGTGTTTTTTGTGTGTCTTTTTTTTTTTTACTTTTTGGTACAAATAAGTGGATCAGAATATTTTTAGTGAATAATGGCTGAGCGTATAAGCAGAACTGTAAAAAATAGTCTTCTGTAAGTCTTAAGTGCTGTTTAACCCTTTAACTGTCAAGTTTACTTCACCATATTACAAATAAATCCTAATCTAATCATGACAAACTGTACATTTTTGGAAAGGTCTAAGACTCCTAAATGGATATTTTACCGTATTTTTGTGTTAGAGATTACGTAGGAAAAGTAATAGATTAATATATGTCAAGAGTGCCACTTAAAAAATCTACATCTGACCTTTGTCACAAAAGACTTTCTTCATTGCCTTTTTCCCTATCACACTTTAGATATCATAAAAAATTATATATCAGCTCAAATCTCAAAATTGATCATTTGAAAGGCATTTTAAAATCAGACATTGCATTACCATGGAAAATGTACATCAAAATCATATTACAAAATGTTTTCATTCATGAATTAAAAAAATTTAAGTCTTGATAGCATTTTTATGTCTGTGTTCAAAAATGGGAGTGACAGTTAAAGGGTTAATGGTAGAATAAATTCAAAGAACTATAAATAATTAAATAAGCAAGGAGTGAGCTAAAGATGATCTTCGTAACTATGTATTAATTCATTAATTTATATTAATAAATAGAAATATTAAGTAGTAGCAAGTTACTGGTCAAGGCACAAAAATAAAAACTATTTACTCAACTGTTTCTTTAATTATTTCAAAAAAATGACAATGTTAAAAATGTAGTTTGCCAAAAAACATTCTGAAAATTGCTCCCCCTCATGTCGGTCCCTATGAAATCGGTTTTATTTTTTTTCCAAATTGTGTTCAAATTTTTCTGGATTCAGTTTTTTCCATTTTAATTTTTCTAGACTGTTTTTGTTTTGCTTTGTTTTTAATGATTAAGTTACATTTTATTAATCAAAAAGCAAGTCTAATTAACTAAAATTATGTAACTTATACAATTTAACATCAATTTATTAAAAGTTTAACAAAAATGACATGTTTAGGGCCCACTGAAATGTTTTTCTTTTTTCACCTTCTGTTTTGTTACCAAATTCAGTTTAAGCATGTCTAGTTATTTGAACGCATAAACTCAAGTTTATATTTACAGTTTTTTATTTTTTCTGGTTATCAAATGAAAGCATAAAATATTATTTTAATTTATCTTTTAATCAAATGACAATTATACAAACTTTATTTTTTGGCAGACAAAGTTACTATTAAAATTAAAACATGAAAGAAATATTTTTTTTTTTCGCTTAATAAAATAAAGTTTTAATAATTACAGTAGTAGTAGTAGTAGTATTACGTACATTCTACTCAACAATAGTAATAAATGTCTTTTTTTTTAAAAAGTTAAACCGAAACTTTTATTTTGACGGGTTGCTGTGAATACCTTTGCATTTCTGTGTGTGTATATGACAGTAGTTTCACTCAAATGTATTAAATATTTAGAAATACTAGTCAATTTATGTCAAATTCTATGATATTCCGCTATTTAGTAAATTCTGTTTTTAATTCCACGGTTTGTCTGCGTTTTCCGCATCGTTGAAATTCTGTGGCCCTTTAAGGCCTTCGTTCATCTTCAGAACACAAATTAAAATATTTTTGATGAAATCTGAGTGGTTTCAGTAACAGAACTATGTTTTCTTTTCACACAAAAAGAATTGTAACAATACTCTTTTCCTGGCCTTGAACGTGGCAGTTGCATTGCTATTTATGGAGGGTCAGAAAGCTCTTGGATTTCATCAGAAATATCTTAATTTGTGTTCCGAAAATGCGCAAAGGTCTTAGGATGGGAACGACATAAGGGTGAGTTATTACTGACAGAATTTTCATTTTTGGGTAAACTGTCTCTTTAAGGCCAAAAAAAAAAAAAGTTCAAGTTTGATAAGTATAGTTCATAGTTTAAAGAATAGTTTAAAAGTGATTAAATATTCACTGTGTGCAATATGATTTATAACTGAAAGAATACTTACCAGTAAACATGAAGTAAAACGTCCTGTTGTTATATAATTCTGCCATCTAAAAATACAAAGCTTGCACACAAAGCTGTGGCTATAAAAACCAGTTTGAACCAGATATTGGGTTTGGCTGTGCTGTGTTTGAACTAGAAGTGAAGAATGGATTGCTTGTGAGCTTATTTAAAGAAATAATGTTGCATCCAGGACCTATTTGAAAGTGTAAGGTATTACGAAAGATGTTTCGCACAGTAAATGATAAACTAGGTTCAGCGCACGAGATGCATATCTACTTTCTCACCTGCACTGGAATGTGCGTTTCTCAAGTCCTCGCACGGATTCCTCCCCATAATGTACGAATTCAATTACAGCCTCTATTTTAAATTCAATTTCACGTCACAGCTGAAGTTTCCACATTAGCCACATCACACTTAATTAGGTTTCCTCACTTAGTGAAATGCCGATTAGCATCAAGTATTACTTTCTGGCTGCCAGCTCAGTCTGAGTTACACGTTGAGTTACAGCATGAATCAAACAATCGCTCTTTAGTTTGCAGCTAATTTCTTTTCGTGCGCAATATTTCCCCTGCATTGTGAGTAATAGAGGGCCGGTTATGTAAGGAGGAGGCAGCGTTGTGTGCAAAATGAACAGGTGGCTCAAGCTCCTCAGCACAGACTTTTTCTCGTGCCACCTCCCCACAATGTGTGCCTTTGGCCTCCTCTTCCTAAAAAAGGCAAAGTTCCAGTTGGTCTGGAAACAATTAGAAAAGGTTCTAGACTGCCAAGGAATCTTTGTCACTATGTCAGCAAACTAAGTGGCTTAATTTTCCCTCTCTTTTTCATCTTTTGTTTCAACAGGCAATCCATCCAAGTCGACCCACAGGCCAAAACAGCAACATTCCCAGCAGCAGCAGCCTCACAAGAGAGCGAAGGTCGGCTCGAACGTCCGCTGCTGACCAGCACAGTCGGTCATGTGAGGAGAGGGCTTGCAGCAGTGGCGGAGGAGGGCTGCGGAAAGCTGAAGGTGGGCAGTCCATGTCTGAGGTACCCGGGCCCCGGAAGACAGAGCACTCGGGGCCGTCTCAGATCCCCCGGGCCGTGGCCGGCAGCAGCGTGAGCCTCCCCAGCAAGGCCAGTCCCTCACGCAGCCTGTCCTCGGACAGCGAACGGGGGCAGAGGAGCGAGCGAGGCCCTATTCCCAGGCTTCAGTCCTCCTTTACCGGCCGTCTGGGTCAGCCGCCCCGTGGGCCTCTGTCTTTACACATGTATAGCCGAAAGAACGTCTTCCTACAGCACTCGCTCCATACAGCCGAACTGCAGGCTCTCGCTCAGCAGGACGGTTGAAAACACACACGCACACACGCACATCCCGAACACTGACACATGCCTCAGATGGATACGAATTCAAGGTGCAGTTCCTCAGTGGCCGCGAGTACCTTCAGACCCACGTGTACTCGGTTACATTCAAGGCTATTTTTTTCCTTCAAACCTCAACCGAACTTTAACCGCACAGTGATTCTCTTCTTATCCTTTGTGGAGGTAAAGTAATCATCTATATTAAGTGTCAAAACCAATCCGTCGTCTGCACTACTTAAGCCTTTTTGAAGAAATAGTATATGCTGCTCCGATAAGTACTTTAGATTGACGGTCCAATTAAGGTGAGAGATTCACTCGCAACACTATCGCATTGTACAGTTCTGCTAAAATGTTAAAGACGATGTTGACATTTTGGCTTCCATTATATCATTAGAAGAAATCCAGGGTCCAACATTAATCCTTGCCAAGACTCAAATTCAAGCAAGTTTTGGTAAGTTAATTTATCCATGATGGTTTATACTGAACTGTAAGACCTTTGTTGCTGTCAGTGATCAATTAAATGTCGGATCTAAACTTCTGAATATCCATTTGATGACAAAGTACAGTTCAAATGTGTGGGGTCACAAATATTTGTCTTGAAAGAAGTTTCGTACACTCACCAAGGCTGCATTTATTCATTATAATTTTTTTTTGATAAATTTATTATACTTCAAAATATTTTAATATATTTTAAAATGTAATTTAATGCTGTGATGGCAAAGCTGAATTTTCAGTGTCACCTGATTTGAAACCTGATTTTTTATGGATCATTTGAAAGAACAATTATTTGAAATATAAATCCTATGTAATATAAATATGTGTCCTGTCACATTTGGATATATCAAATGAATGCATCCTTGCTGAATTAAAAAAAAAGGATCTCATTAAAAAAAACATTCTGTCCCCAAACTTTTGAACAGTATTATGTGATATATGTGACCATGAACCACAAAACCAGTCATGAGGGTCAATTTTTTGAAAATTATACAATAGATAAGCTTTCCATAGATGTATGGTTTGTTAGGATAGCATATCATTTGGCTGAGATACAACTATTTTAAAATCTGGATTCTGAGGGTGCAAAAACATCAAAATATTGAGAAAATCACCTTTGAAGTTGATCTTACATAGCTGCTTTGAAACAATCTATATTGTATAAAGTGCTAAATAAAGATCATCTGTAGAAATATGTGCATAAAATACTATCTGTGTTTGCTACGGTTTACCATGTTACCTTTACCAGGTAACACAGTTGACAGGTAACTTAATTGACATTTTTAGTGTTTTGGGCCTATACTCAACATATCTTTCACTGTTGACAGTCAGTTTATCCACTCTTGACACAGGTTTGCTAGTATAACCAATATTAAGGGAAAGAGAGAGAACATAACTTCTAGTGTTTCATCCAAGAGCTTCTAGAGGAAGTATCATCATACTGTGCAAATTATGCAAGAATTCCCTTTTGAGAGGGATTTCTAGTGGGTAACTTAGTTGGCAATGGTTTTTCGGATACAATAAAACAAGTTATATCACAATAAACACTTTAAGAAAGAAATACATTAACATCTTGGATGACAAGGGGGTGAGTAAATTATTTGTAAATTGTTGTTCTGAAAGTGGAGTTCTCCTTTAAGTGGATAACTTAGTTGACAATTGTTTTTCGCACACAAATAAAACAAGTTATATCACAATAAACACTTATTATTTTTGAAGCGCATATCCAAATGTCTTGATAACTTAATCTAATTCATTTATATTTGAGGTAATTTTCATGCTTAAATGCAGAGTAGAATGAGCAACGTTACAAAATCGGACAGCTGAATACCAGGGTTATATGTGATATGAACATCATTTTTGAGCAAAAGACATGGCTTTTTCAACATATAGTAGTGTGATTGGGAAAAATATAATTGTGCACTAGAAAATTAAGCATCGGGGCTTTATATTGATGAAAATATATTAAAAATGTACCTTATGGACGTTAGATGTACCCACAATTATAGAATAACCCATATTTGTGGTAGGAAATTTACTAAATATCTTCATGGAACATGATCTGTTTTTAATATTCTAATCATTTTTGGCATAAAAGAAAAATCTATCATTTTGACCCATATAATGTGTTGTTGGCTATTGCTACAAAAATACCCATGCTACTTATGACTGGTTTTGTGGTCCAGGGTCACATATGTTGAACGTTACTCATATTAAGCCACCATAATCAAAAAACTGTGAACAAAATGGAAGATGTGAAAAACTAGTAAATGTGAATGAGGAAAAAAGACTAATTTTATACTGGTCATAAAAACACTGCTTCATGACGAGTACCAACATTTTTTTGGGGGGCTGGTAGATTTTCTCAATTCACCTGCCAATAGCGTGCCAAAAAGTTAATTTTGGACCCTGTGCAACCTTTATTAAAGTTTCCAAAACCTTAAGTCTTAGACTCACAACTATAAACTTGCTTGTTAGATGAAGCCCAATTAGTAGTGATGTTTATAATAGTAGGTCACACAAATAGCCTAGCACGTTGTTTTGCACCAGCAAACATGACACTGAAGACCCATGCATATATTGCCAAATCAATCCTGAGTCAAAGACATGACATTGAAACTCTTGCTGCCGGTGAGAATTACCCACATGTTGTCAAACCCCTTACAGGGAGTTTAACACTCATTAGCCTCTTCTAATTGCGAACTGCTCTTTTTTTTTTTTTTAATTTTTTTTTTTTTCTTTTGCTGTAAACAAAATATCAAAGCTTTTTTCACACTGGAGATAAGCTAAACTGAGTTTGATAGCCCTTGCGGAAGAACTAAGTGAGAGTCGTAAACACTTAGATGGGCCTCAAGGCAGCTGGACTTCAAGAAAGAAATGCCCTTCATTAATCAAAAAAATAGAACCCTCTTTGCAGGGGAATACATTATTACATTTGACATAGGTGAGACTTTGAATTTTCTTAAAAAAAGATGGTAAATATATTTAATTAAACATCAACTTCAATAAGTTTTAAACTGCCATAGATGGCCTAGTACACACTCTCAAATGAGGAATGGCCTCGTTTTGGTAGCGTTGGGAGAACGTTGGTGTAACGTTGGGACGGCGTTGACCCGGCTTTGCGGATCAGGAGCTCAAGCAAGGACGCATGGAGGAGAAGGAAACCCTGAAGAAACGCAGTCCCATCCATCCAGCAGGTCTGCTCCCTGAGGTCCAGTGCTCCAATTTCAGCAATCTGTTGGGAGCACCATCGCTTCCCCTCTCTCTATCTCCTTCTCCCTCCCAGACCTACTTCCAGCTCTCTGTGTGATCAGGCTCAGGGAGAGAAAGACTTTAGCGCGGTCTCGCCACTACATCCTCCGATATTAAAATTTCACTCAAACTGGAACATGTTTGTCTTGTTGCAGATCCAAAATCAAAAAGTGTATATTATATATTAAGTTAAGTGAAAGAAAATTCTGTCATGAATTACTCACCCTCATGTCGTTCCCAAAACCCATAAGGTCGTTCATCTTCGGAAAACAAATTAAGATGTTTTTGATGAAATGATTGTTTCTAATATTTCTTTTCCCGTTTTTAAATCGGCCTAATTCATCCATCCTTTGTTTGCAAGGCAAACAGTTAATTGTGGACCCTGCTTACAGTATTTCGAAATGACCTCAGGAGAGCAGACTGCTGTTAGTCAGCCAATTTGAGACAATTCAGCCCTCGATAACGGCGGTCAGCAATACTGTTTAAATTCTGTGTGGGTGCCAGTTTGTGACTGGTGAATGTTAAATGCGTGTTCCCAGAGGCAGGAATTGTCCTTGTTCCTTCCTGAGCCTCCCTTGTGTCTTTGACACATGACTTCAAACTACACGTTTGAGCCATGACGCCTGAAGGACGAACATTTAAATGGACTTGAATATGCGAGATCATGGAACTCGTGGATCTCAAGTGACTCAATCATTGACATGACTATATGTGCCGTCACATTTCTGCATTCAGAATTCTTTATCATTGAGTAGATATTTATTTGGCCTTATTTATTATGTGATATTGTAAATCGACTATCAACTTAGGCTTTTATTTGTCTGTCTGGACTCTTTGTATCAATGCATAGAAAATTGTCTTCGTTGCAGATACTGTTGCTATTACGAAATCATCTCTTATATCGTTTTTTCTTTTTTTCCATCAGTATGTACAGGGTTTGCATAACAATGGCACTTTTAAGAGATTTAAACCCTAATGAGATTTGAAATTACCTTTATCTGTATCTTTTCTCCCACTGGTGGTTTTCATTATGATGTTCCTGATTTGCACCAAATGTAATATATTCATTCATTAAAGACTGATATTTAAAAAAAAGAAATGAGTTTTGATACATGTAAGCCCTGGTTTTGTGTTTACTAGGATGTTTTCTATATTTAAGCTTTTCTGTTCCAAAGGATTAGTTCACTTCCAGAATAAAAAAAACTGTTAATTTACTCACCCCCATGTTATCTAAGATGTTCATCTCTTTCTTTTTTCAGTTGAAAAGAAATTAAGGTTTTTGAGGAAAACACTCCAGGATTTTTCTCCATATAGTGGCCTTCAATTGGAGCCAATAGGTTGAAGGTCCAAAGTGCAGTTTCAATGCAGCTTTGAAGGACTCTACACGATCCCAGCCAAGGAATAAGGGTCTTATCTAGTGAAACGATGATTAAAATGACCAATCTTTTAGCTAGGTAAGACCCTTATTCTTCGGCTGGGATTGTGTAGAGCTGCACTGAAACTGCAATTTGGACCTTCAACCTCTTGGCTCCCATTGAAGTCCAATATATGGAGAACAACCCTGAAATGTTTTCTTAAAACCTTAATTTCTTTTCAATTGTAGAAAAAAAGACATGAACATCTTGACATGAGGATGAATAAATTATCAGGAAATTTTTATTCTGAAAGTGAACTAATCCTTCAACAGATTTGCCAGCAATACACCTGCTCCTTGATGTCGGACACAATTTTTAATGTTCGAGGAGGGTACACTGTAAGCAGTATTACTGTTTACAATCATCATCTCTGGAAACTAGGCAGGAGAATGCTATTGCTTTATGGCCTGCAGCGGTCTACAGCGAGCCTTTTTCTCTGGCCTTCCCCCTGCTTCTTGGTGAAAAGGTAAAATGGATGTCATCCTTCTCGAAATGTCCTCTGAAAATTGCTGCTTGTGTTTTCTTTAGTGTATTGCATCAGACTATAAGGCTCAAAAGCCTGTGTGGACTTCACATGGTCGCTGTCTATAAATCCCTCTCTTTCTCTGATTTTTGTTCAGGCTTCACAGTCCACTTCAACTGTCCAGGTTTCACAGCACATATCGTTGCTACTCTTAGTCATCCATAACAAGTTTTCTCCAGCTAAAAGGAGGGCAGAGGGAGAGCGTCAACTTCTGGGCAAAAGTAATTGCACTGCTCCGCAGGGAGGTAAACCGGTACCGTAGAACTCTGGGAATGACAAGTGTTTGTTGTCTTGATGTGGCGGTGGGCTGACTTTGATGCACAGAGGTGTATTTCTCTGTCACTGCTCATCGGTGTCTTCATAAATTTGATGTGGTTATGTATGACATCTGCGTGAGAAATTCTCAAGGATCTTCTCCAAAATCGTTTGTTTCCACTGTTGCCAGGGCTGATTTTCCACAGTCTCTTTTTGAAGTTTTTTGAAGTCTTCATCTCTAAAAGGTGTTACTTAAAGGGATATTTTATGTCATCATTTAGGGCAGTGGTTCCCAAACTGGGGGGCGCGGAGTTATGATAAGGGGGGTGCAGCAAGGCTAGTGTACAGTCAGACGATTTTTATAAAGATTCAAAAGAGATAAATGGCCAAATTGACTTTTTTTTTTTATTCTGCAAAAGGGGGGCCTGGCAGAAAAAGTTTGGGAACCACTGATTTAGGGTGTTTTTTTTATACCTTGGAGAATCTGATTGGGAACCCGGTGTGTTCTTCTCTGTGTATATATGGCCAGGGGTCTGCACCAGATCAAAGATATGAATCATCCAATATCTGTTAAGGAGTACTGATAAATTATATATACTTTTGACAACCATAAGTATATCTGATCTGTGGAGCCACCATCTTTTAATTAATCTTCTGTGAAAAGGTGCTCATCAGTGCTATCCACCTTGTTTTTCAGTGCGGAAGTAACCTGTTTTCTGATAATGTGTTAGACGTCCAGTTCGTAATCCGCCATAGGGAAATAACGAGAAGAATATCTAAGTGCAGTAAAACAGTAACAGTTTGCAATACAAACCAGTGTGCTTCTTTACATTACAATAATACATTAAAATAATATGGTAAGACACACCAGTTTGCAATATGAAGCAGCAAAACGAGCTTTTTGTGCAGCTAAAAATAGCTGGAAGTGGATGAGACCAGAAGCCAGACACAAAAAATTTACAAATGGCTGCGCCCACTCTTACGGGAAAAATAAGGTGGATACCGTGTGCAATATGTAAGGAATAACTGACGACAGGCCTGTTAAACCTCGGGTGTGCATTAATTTCATAGAAGGACCGAAGTCAATTATTCCGCTTATACTATGGTTACCACACCTCAAGACATCGATCAGATGATACATTTCAAGGCGTTTGTCCGTTTTTTGTCCTTATAACGTTATTGTGAGCAGTATTAATTCCTTTCGGATCTCATCCAACGCCTCCGTTGCTAAACGTCAAAACGTCATTTTAGACCTAGTAACGATGCTTGAGCCATTGATAGAAGACTAATGAAGTTTAGACAGACAGACGGAAACAGAGAGAGAGATTAAGCTCGTGAATTACCTCTGAGTCTGTGCGTCCCTTAAAAGTGATCGACAGCAGTGTCTCTACTAATAGTGAAACTTTAAGTTCATTTTCTTCACGAACAGCACCGTTGTTCCCTCGCTTGTGAGAAATTTCATGTAGTTTTTAAGTTATTAATCGTAAGAGCATTGCTAACAACATTAGCGCGTATGCTAACGTGCGTGCAAATTGTATGTGTGTGCGTCTGTAAGAGAGAGAGAGTGAAAATAGAGTATGTGCTTTCCGTACATAATAAAATGTAATTTTGTGGCGAAAACATGTAACTCATCTGTCGTTTTTATCCTGTTGTTCACTGTATGTATTTGTTTGGCCAGTGTCCTTCTGGCTTTTGGTTATTTTGCTGTTTTAGGCTGTTAAGGGCCTTTGAAATAACTGAAATCATGTGGCGAAGGGATATGGACACGTAATGCGTTCAAGAGCTGCCTGGAACTACGTGCGGTTCCCTGAAAATTAATGCACACCTTCAGAACGTTCTTCAGCCAATCAGATTCAAGCATTCAACGGCCCTGTAGTATAAATATATTTCAATAATTTATTTAGTATCAATCAACATGTTTTCCCAGAAGATTTATTAAAAAGAAAAGGTTTTCATTGAATTACAGTGATGTGCAAACCCACAGATCTCATCTCTACACTGTAAACTACTGTTCAAAAGATTGGGGTTGTTAAGATTTTGTAGTGTTTTTGCAGTCTCTTATGTTCATTTGGGCTGCATTTATTTGATCAGGATGACTGTAAAAATGGTCATACTGTGAGATATTGTTAGAATTTAAAATAACTGTTCTCAAAAATGTCATTTAATCCTGTGATAGCAAAGCTGAATTTTCAGCAGCCATTACTCTGGTCTTCAGTGTCACATGATCCTTCAGAAGTCAGTCTCGTGTGCTAATCTGAAAAGTCCTTATTCAACCGACATGCTTTCCTTAATTAAATAATGATTAAAAAAAAAAAAAAAGATATACACCTGAAAACAGTATACTGGTCATATTTTTCATACAGTAAAAGTGAAAGGGTCCTGAAGCGATAGTTCACCCAAAAATGAAAATTACCAAATGTTTTACTCACCCTCAAGCCATCCTAGGTGTATAAGACTTTCTTCTTTTAGATGAATACAGTCAAAGTTATATTAAAAATGCCCTGACTCTTCCAAGTTTTATATAGTGGCAGTGAATGGCTGTTGAGATTTTGAAGTCCAATAAAGTGCATCCATTCCTCATACTCCACATGGCTCCGGGGTGTTAATAAAGGCTTTTCGAAGCGAATCGATGCATTTGTATAAGAAAAATATTTATATTTAACACATGCTCCACTGAGAACATGCTAGTCTTGCGAGAACAAAGTCTTGTTTAAAGCAAAGGAAAACCAGTCTTTCCTCGGCTTATATCGAAATCCTCCATCATTTTTCTTTAAAAACACTAATTTGTGTTTTGTTTTGCTCTCTCCGTTGCGCTTTCACGAACGTCAGCACGTTCGCCTGTGTCATTCGCTGGAACGCCACTCTCTCATGAACATGCGTACAACATTTAACGGAAGCTAGAGATTATGGTTTATGAACTTTTAAATATGGATATTTGTCTTACACAAACGTATCGATCCACTTCAGAAGGCCTTTATTAACCCCTGGAGCAGTGTGAATCACTTTTTATGATGGATGGATGGATGCACTTTATTGGACTCCAAAATCTCAACAGCCATTCACTGCCATTATAAAGCTTGAAAGAGCCAGGATTTTTTTTAATATAACTCCAATTGTATTCATCTGAAGGAATAGTCATATACACCTAGGATGGCTTGAAGGTGAGTAAATCATGGGGTAATTTTCATTTTTGGGTGAACTGCCACTGTAAAAAGAGATTTAATTTGTCCCTCACTGTCCGTATTGATCCTTGTCAATTTGTCACTGATGCTGTAACATCATCCACTCATTGTGTGGAAAAGAGCAACCTACGCTCATCACAATTCCTGCTTTTGTATTCCACACAAGAAAGAACGTCACTCGGGCTGGAAACGACCAGATGCTACTTCTGATATCGCTGAACTTGTCTGTGTCCAAAACGCTTGGGGCCTGTGGCCTGCCAATGAGAGTACCCACGCTGAGTTGATGCCCCCCAAACTTACAGAAGGTCGTAGTGGGCCAACAACTGTGACTGCTGCCCGCTGCACCCCACTGGCATGCCCATCTCCCTATGGTGCCCGGAGCGATGCCCTCTACTCTCACCCTGCCCAGACACGCTGGCATGCTGAGCCATTCTTGGAAGCACGAAGAGACAGGCTTGCCAGCTTACTTTTCCCACAGGGTGTTGCTTTCTCTCCAACAACTGTGGAATGAAACAAAGCAGTGGGAGACGAGCGAGAGCAGCCCACACAGCTCCTGGGTGGTAAAGACAGTGGCGTTTCTTTCTCCGGTATGTTGCCATGGTTGGCGAGCAGCTTTTCAATCATTATTAGCATCATTTGCTGTGACACATCATGTGGCTTGTTGATCAAACGACGTCTCTTTTTCTTTCCTTTTCGCAGTAACCGCCACTGATCTCCAATCCCTCAATCGCTCCATGTTCCAACAGCTCTCTGCACAAACTCATCCAAAACAAATGGAGGGTGCCGGTAATGACAGATAAATGTGGTTATTATTCCTCTCCTTCCTGGATGAGGCAAAGAGAGCAACCGAATATTCTTGTTATCGTCAGCTTCTTCCTCTAACAGGAATTCAGTGATTTTTATGGGGGTACAGCGTGTAATATCGACTTGCTTTGATAGCGTGCTTCTTAAATTGGAAATGACCCAGGGATAGAAGAAATAATCAGACGTGTAGCACCGGCGCAGCCGCCACTGTTCCGTCATGGGAGGACAGCGGGGACTTGGGGCTCATTTGCTCTCAGTGATTATCAGCAGGTTTCTCATAGCGAGCAAGAGAGTCAAATGACTCTCATTCTCTGTATCTGTCTTTCACTCCCTCCCCGATGCGCAGCCGCTGTTTCTTTCCCCCCCCATTCGCCCCCATTAATTTACTTCGTGTTTATCAATTTTGCGGTCCAGGGCCTTGTCAGGCTGAGATGCTAAAGCATTCTCATATCAGATAACAGCACAGGCGAAGCACACTGCGCAGTGATTTCAATAACTCAAAGTATGAACGTACTTATGCGTAGAGGTGCATGTTGGGATACATTCGTGAGTTGTTTTCCCACCCGTGGCGCCATATTCATTTGCATCTTCCATCAGCAACATGCTTCAGCTGTGAATATGCCTTTCTTGGTTTTGCTTACATTGAGGACTCATAAAACCAGTGCCTGCAGCCACAGCAACACCAACACAGTGAGTCGGCAACCGCCTTAACACCTGCAAAGCTGCATCACACATTACCCAAAACTGCAGACCGCAGGGCACTGTGGTGAGTCAGGTCGATGGATCAATTTAGACAATTTTACAATTTTAGGACTTACATTTTAGTCAATGAAAATAACTTTTAGTTGGCAAGAAAGTGCAGAATCAAACCAAATATTCAAACATTTACAGTATATAGAATATGTACAAATATTTGACAAAAATGTGTAAAAAAACTGTACTCTGAAATAACATCACAATGAACAAATTATAATATTGTAAATTTTTAATGCATTGGTTATTCATTGTTTGTGTTTTAGTGCGTCTTGCGCAACAGTGTATACAGATTTTTTTCTGGCTGGAATGTAACTTATTTCGCTCATTCATTCAAGCCATTTGTGTGCCTGAACCACAAAACCAGTCTTGAGTAGCATGGGTATGTTTGTAGCAATAGCTAAAAATACACTGTATGGATTAAAATTATTGATTTTTCTTTTAGGCCAAAAATCATTAGGATATTAAGTAAAGATCATGGTCCATGAAGATATTTTGTAAATTTCCTACTGTAAATATTTCAACTTAGTTTTTAATTGGTTTGGACTTCATTTGGACAACTTTAAAGGTGATTTTCTCAATATTTAGATTTTTTGCAACCTCAGATTCCAGATTTTCAAATAGTTGTATCTCGGCTAAATATTGTCCTATCCTAACAAACCATACATCAATGGAATGTTTAGTCAGCTTTCGGATGATGTATAATCTTAATTTCAAAAAAATTGACCCTTATGACTGGTTTTGTTGTCCAGGGTCACATTTAGTGTATTGTTCAAAAGTTTGTTCAAAAAATTTATTTTATTCATTCTTTGATTATTATTTTAAATGATTTAAATAGCATTTATGCTGCTAAGGGTAAGGCTTTTTGGCCTGTTCCTCACTATTTCAGCAGGACTTTTAATTTGCAAAATGATATAAAAATAACATTTGCATATTGTTCTAAATATAGTATCATTGTTAAGCAATGTTTTTGGCATAAGTATGCTTTTATTCCTTAAAATATAAATAATTTTATTGGTGTCCCCTGATTTCATGTCAGCCCTGTTACCTAAAAAACCCTTGTAAAATAACGTACATTCAAGTGACTTTACTTCTAGGAGGCTACATCATCTCTCAACCAGGATCCCAACACTCAAAACACAAGCATGTTTCTCTCATTCCTCTATAATGTTCTATTTTTTGATGATTTATGAGGCTTGACTGAGGGGGAGCCATCATGCAATGTCAACCCTGTTACTATTTTTAAAATGGAAATTTAAAGTTATTTCTTACATTGAATATAATCATATTCACTAATATAAGTGTACAATATGCTTTTGTGAACTTGACTATTAGCTAGCAATTAGAAAATTAGTTTGAAATCGTCAAACCTGTTACTGTCAACCTGCAACAGGTTTTGATGTGGGCAACAGGGATGACACTGATTAAGGTTGACTCTGTTTTAAGATTGTCTGTGTAAAATTCAAGCATTTTAAAGGTCACCTTCTGTATATTACTGATCTAATGCCTGTGTCATTCAGTGGCATATGAGTTATAATTAAACTGTAGTTGTGTCAGTAACAGGGTTGAGAAAAAAACCAAAACCTGAGGTAGAAAAATAGAAAATGACACAGGCTGAGATGGCACAGTACACTTTCTTGTCATTTTAACATGTCTTCATTTCATGGATATTTCAAATATATTGATTAAACGTTTTATTTTTCAATTTTTCCAAGTGGAAAAGGCACCGATTTTGTGGAATGACTCTTGTTTTTTTTAACACTGATAAAAATACTTCTGGAGCATCAAATCAGCATATTAGAATTATTTCTGAAATACCATGTGACGCTGAAGACTGTAATGGTTGCTGAAATTTCATGAAAATATAATAAAATGCAAAGCAGTACATTTAAATTGTAATAATATTTCATAATATTTCTGTTTATGCTGTATTTTTAATCCATAAATGCAGCTTTGGTAACCATAAAATACATCTTTTAGAAACATCAAAATATAATTAATATAATGTATTATGTTTATGTTGTGTACTATATCTGATTGATCTCATATGTATAGGATAAGTGCTGGGTCAATTAAATAAAAGAGATAGTTCACCCAAAAATGAAAATTTTGTCATTAATTACTCACCCTCATGTCATTCCAAACCCGTAAGACCTTCGTTCGTCTTCAGTACACAAATTAAGATATTTTTGATGAAATCCAAGAGCTTTTTGACCCTGCGTAGACAGCAACGCAACTACCACGTTCAAGGTCCTGAAAGGTAGTAAGGACATCGATAAATGTGATCATGTGACATTAGTGGTTCAACCATAATTTTATGAAGCTATGAGAATTTTGTGCACAAAAATAACAATTTTATTCAACAATATCCTCTCTTCCGTTTTAGTCTATGCAAGGTCTGACGTCTTACAGGTTTGGAATTACATGATTGACTAAGCTTTAATTATTTGAATGTCAAATTCTTAGTAGATTTTCTTATATTTATGTAAAAAGCATTGTAAATACAGTGTTGTTTTTTTTCCTCGTCATTTTCATCAGCGTTATTTGTGCAGCACAGTGGGTCTCAGGTGCCATGCGGTTGCACTAGTTTCCAGAGAGACATTAACGGCAGAGAGCACCTGTGCATTTTGGTGATACTGATGACCCGTGGACTTTTGTGTTTACTTGTAATCTGCATCGCTGCAATATTACAAAGCAAATTGCATCACGCTGGTGCCCACCTGCTTCAATTAAGTCCCTACTGCTAATCACTTCCCAGAGAGGTCTCTCAGCCTCTTCTCTTAAACTTGTTTCTTCTAGTAGCCTTGCAAACAAAACTAACTCTGTCGCTCTCTCGTCCAGCCTCACGGCAGCAGAGAACTTTTGGGAGTTGGGTGAATCCGTTCTCTTTCTTCTCTGCCACCCTCACAATACCAGAGGCCTTCTGGAAGCCCCGGCGACGACACCAAACTCTTTCTTCCCATTTCAGGCCTCGTTCTTGCTCTGCTGTCTCACTGCAATCCTCCACGGACATTTTGCCCATGCAAATGGCTCTTATCAACTCTGGAGTACTCAGCATTTCAATCCATCCACCCCCAGACAGTTCACTTCATTTCAACTCACTTTTTTTTTTCTGTGTTTTCAGGGTCAGTCAGCCAGAAAACCAATTATTCAGCCTCCCTTTATCACCTGAATGAAAGAGAGAGGGGTTAAGGCCTGCAGTGATACTATAGTCTCACTCCAGCAACCCCAGAGTCCTTTTTGGTAACGCAACATCAGACCTCACCTCCTGCAACGGCCCATTACCGTAGAATCGCTGTATCGCTTACTGTCTTCATCTTGTTGAAGAGCCAAAATAAATTATCATGGCATTTGCGTCTTTATCCCTCAAAAAGTGCTGCAAATTCGGCATACGTGAATGGTGTGACCCAATTTCTCCAAGTACTCCGTCACCCCGCTGAAGGGGAGGGTGAAATGGTTTGACTGTGAGAGACACAGCGACAAGACACAATTCACGAACAAATTTTTGGAGAAAACAGCTCAGCGAAAACGCCTGCCTCAGCTCCAAGATCACAGGAGGATTGATGGATTTATACACTCACAGGCGGAATAGTCAATTATTCTCACGGGTGAAATGGAAATTGGACATTGTGACTTCTCTCCCGCATCTCCGACATGAAAAGAAATAGCCATCTTTTGCTTTAGTTGAGTGTAGTTTTGGGTTTTAAGAGTCCCGCCAGCTCGATTATTCCGGGCTTCCGCAACAGACGTGTGAGATTAGTTGGTTCTTCCGCACTGAGTAGGAGCCTAACTCCAGGCAGCTTGCAGAAAGGCTGGAGACGTCCATGTGCAAGGTGCTCCATTAATCATACAACACAAACTCCACTGAAGGGCAGTGCCAAGGAGGTGGATTGCGTCTGTTGGCCCCCTTTGGCCCGACGGTTGGCGAACCCCATGGGGGAGATGAGTCTGTCACAAAGGGGGCACGTTGTGTCCTAGCTCAGCACTTAAACACACTTCTTGGTGCCCTTGAACGATGCAAGCCAACTTTGTGACAGGAAAATTTTGGTTTAATAAATGGTTACATCAGAGCTTAGACTGATTATGCGCTTGAGGAGACTAAACCACTGTTGTTGTTTCCACTGAAACAAAAGTCTTTGCTCTTGTGTCAGAGGCCATAACTTATCATTGGCTTGCGCAGATTATTTTCTTGACCTGAGGATGTGTGCGAGGTGGGGGAAGAATAGACAGACGCCGAAGCTGCCGCGGCATTGTGCGATTGGGGTCTTTCTCTCTCGTTCTCAGAGGACAGAGAGTGATTGATCTAAAGAGTGTCTGAGTCCTGGTGCGGCAACTGTAAATAACCTGAAACTCATCTTTATTCAGACCTCTCCAGCGACGCATTGACCCACAAAATCGAGCACTGCAACACCGTCCCTTAATGGACATACACAGTCCCTGTATGAGCAACCCTGTCAATATTTTAGTAATGAAATTATAATCTAAAATGTGACCTCTTCCTGTGGGGCAAGTCAATTACGACGGAGTCGTATCTGTTTGAACGGCATGCTTTTATGTTTAGAGCATTTTTTTTCAAATCAACAAATCAAAGCACTGCATCCTGAAAGTCTCATTACTTTCCTTTTCCCCAGCAAATCTTCAGTTACTTCAAAGCCTTCTTTTATAGAAGTGAAATGTCAGGCAGCTCAAATAGAATGGAGCCCTCTGCTGTTTGTCAAGAGGTACTGCTTATGAGCACATAAGACAGCCAGTTAGTCAGCTATACACAGTGTCAGTTACCACTGAGAAAAATGGATATATGATTCAGCTAATGCAGGTCTTGGTCAAAGCGTTGACTTTTAACATGCACCATCTAAACTGACTTTCTAGGATTCAGCACCACCATAAAGTGAACAGCTCCCTCTCTTTCAGCACCCTCCCCTCGCCCTCGTACAGCGGACAGCTCCTTTACCACTGAGTGAATAGTCTCTTATTTATAGAGCACAGCTAGTTTATGATGTCTTTTGAAACACTTGTCATCGTAGTCCAGCAAAGACCAGATTCTGGCTCGCAGGTTTTGTCAATGGAATCACATTTTCTGCAGGGAGTGGATAGCTAAAAATTGATCCACCAACTTTTATGCCCAGGCAGCAAATTACACATAACAGCCACAAATCACAAAGCTATTTCGCTCCATTTATGAGCAGTTAATGCTATTTAGTAATGGGAGGGAATTTCAGCCAAGTGTGCAGAAAAAAAGTTGCAATTGTGTGTTTTATTTCTTGGCCTTTATTTGAGCCAGTGATCAGCTATTAAGCGGCCTGACGGCTCGCAGTGTTTCACTCACAGGTGGTGCTATAAATAATGCATGGACTGTAACTTATAGAAGTTGAAGTGCTCTCCCTTCATTTCTGACACAGTGGCTTTTGAAACTGATTTTTATGCAGTCTGTCAAACTTGAAGGTCTCAACTTAATGTTACAATAATCTGTTTCTAAATTAGTATTCGTAGCACACGCTCGCCAGCTCTGTCTGGGTTTCGGTTCAAATATTACAGTCTGTTGCACTTATTATGAACGGCAAAGACTCGCTCTTAGAACTCGCCATTGCCACAGAGCAAGTGTTTATCATATTTAATCATCTCTGCAATTGACACCGTTCTCAACTCGTGCGTCCGCGCTGTTGTTTGCATCTATTTCGGAAGTCCTCCGGGGTTTGCTACAGTATATTTTCGAGTTAAAAGGTGTTTTATTATTAATGAAACTTTGGAAAGTCTCTCTTTGGAAAGTCTCTTCTCTTACGCACAAATCTAAAAATGAACCCTCTGATGCCAGAGGACCTATAAATATTTTGGTGAGGATATCAGGACAGCTGCCGTTGCCAAAACAAGCTCCATAACATCTTCTAAAGCGCCCCACATCCGACTTTCAACCCCAACTTTGCTCAGGCCTTGACATTGTGCGCAGATAACCCTGTGCCCATTCTGTTTGCTTGGTAATACATAATTCATTTTCAGAAAACACTGTGTTGGTGAGCTATGAATGGCTGCGTGAGCGGTGTCTGAGAAATGAGCCCAGGTGGAACGTCTAAAAGAATAGAAATTGGGGTTCTTTGCATAAAGAAAGAGTTGACGGAGCG
Organism: Labeo catla; assembly: GCA_012976165.1. Classification (NCBI taxonomy): domain Eukaryota; kingdom Metazoa; phylum Chordata; class Actinopteri; order Cypriniformes; family Cyprinidae; genus Labeo; species Labeo catla. Next base: position 123,320 of record VONZ01000198.1, read on the forward strand.
CTGCGTCTATTTTTGAGGAGGGGTGACGATGTAGCCTTCACGTGACTGTTTTATTCCCATGCAGTTTACGTGGCATCCATTAAGTGGCTTATCAATATTTATACATGTCTGGAGCTAAAAGAAGAGAGGACAAGGAGTCAAAGGTGAATCGAAACCCATCAAGTAGAATCCCACATGCTTTTACATGCATCTCTAATGAACAGCTTTGGTGGCTTAGTATGAATTAAGTAAATGGCATATCAAGTGGCAGACTGCTTGTATCTGTTATGCGGTTTTAGACTGAAGCCTTGCTATTATTGACCTCTGTACTGTTCTTCTGGGATGCATTGATATTCTGCTCCTCCCATTTTGTCACACGCCTGATCCAATCTCTGTGTTTAATGAGCCATTGCTCTCGCTCTCTGAATGTACAGACAACGGCTGTGTGTTTCTGTCTCCCATAATCCTTTTGGGTTCCCCAGGTCATTGAATGGTTAAACAGGTCATTGGAGTCAAACTACACAAACTTGTTCCTTTTTACAGGAATGACAAAATGTCACCCGCTTCCTGATAAAACATCATTTAGGATGTTGACTTTGCATTAGGCGGCATTGTTTGTCAACTCTCAGTGTGATCTTTACTTTATCTTCAGAACTGCAAGCTCATCAAAGTCTCTTTGAGGTAGAACAGTCGTCACCTTAAGGTTGTGGATAAATAAACAAGAGGATTTAATGTGGCGAGTACAAGTACAAATTGAACTCTGAACTACTTTGTTTTATCTTGCGAAGTGGAGACGGCCCATGACACAGTGCTATTAAGCAGACACAAATTATCCCGGTGGAGTAGGGAGCGTTTGATGGATATAGAAGGTAGTCTTTATACTTCTGTGCTCAATGAGCAGTGCAAATCCAGTTTGTGACTGTCATCTGGGCGATTCTAGGATTTCAGCCTTTGGGGGGCCCAACCATGTATTCAAATATGAGCTGCTCTGGCTCAGAGGAGTGTAACTTGCTTTATAGGAGAACTTCACTTTCAGAACAACGATTTACAAAACATTTACTCAGCCCATTGTTCATGTCCAAGATGTTCATGTCTTTCTGTCTTCAGTCGTGAAGAAATTATGGTTTTTGAGGAAAGCATTTCAGGATTTTTCTCCATATAATGGACTTCATTGGTGCCCCATATTTTTTTTTTTTTTTTTCGAAACACATGACCGATCGTTTCACTAGATAAGACCCTTCTTCCTCGGCTGGGATCGTTTAGAGCCCTTTGAAGCTGCATTTAAACTACATTTTGGAAGTTCAAAATCGTGGGCACCAATGAAGTCCATTATATGAAGAAAAATCCTGAAATGTTTTCCTCAAAAACCAAAATTTCTTCACGACTGAAGACAGAAAGACATGAACATCTTGGATGACAAGGGGCTGAGTAAATTATTTGTAAATTGTTCTGGAAGTGGAGTTCTCCTTTAAGTCTTTAAGAGAGAAAAAATATCATGCAGGGCTCCACTAAATGCTCACAGCTGCAAAAAGAAGTTGCAGCAACAACAAACACAGCGCAAGCCATGATGACTGATTCACAAATGAATAAAAAAGGACTAATGGAACAGTTCACTGATGCTTCAGAAGGAAACACGATGCATTAAGAGCCGGGGGGTGAAAACTTTTTGAATTTGAAGATCAGGGTAAATTTAGGTTATTTTGTCTTCTAAGGAACATGTAAGTATCTTCTGTAGCTTCTGAAGAGCAAAACTAAATGAAGAAATATATATTGTTTAGGCAAAATAAGAAAAATGTACACATCTTCATTTTGTTCAAAAGTTTACACCCCTGTAACCCCTGTTAATGCATAATTTTTCCTTCTGAAGCATCAGTGAGTGTTTGAACCTTCTGTAATAGTTGCATATGAGTCCCTCAGTTGTCCTCAGTGTGAAAAGATGGATCTCAAAATCATAGTCATTGTTAGAAAGGGTTCAAAAACACAAATATGCTAAAAAAAAACAAAACAAAGAATTTGTGGGACCTGAAGGACTTTTCTGAAAACAGCAGGCAGTTTAACTGTTCAGAACAAACAAGGGACTTACGAACAACTATCACTAAACAAAAAAACAGCTGTGGATCATTCAGGTGACAACACAGTATTAAGAATCAAGAGTATGTAAACTTTTGAACTGGGTCATTTTTCTAATTTCAACTATTATTTTCTCATGTGGACTATATGAAAACATCTTTTATGTGAAATATGTTATTCAGGTCAGTACTTAATTAAAAAATAACATGCTTTTTGTATGACCTGCTTCTTTTGGTAAAAGAATTAACGTTTTGCAGATTCTGCAAGGTGTATGTAAACTTTTGACTTCAACTGTATTTTATTTTATTTTATTTTTACAAAACAGGGTTATTTACATGACACAAAAACAGTCATGATCACTTGAGTGATTTAATACTGCTAGTACAAAAAAATGTAATTGACATTCTAAATCTACTCAATGTATACTAAATCTTCCTCCTATTCATTTTTGTCTGGAGCACTGTTACATAATCATTTTTAAGGGGTTCTAGAAATCTAATCAAAGCTATTATTATGACAAAATGAAAAAAAAAAACCCTAACATACCGTTATCAGTAACGTACTAAACCAAAAAACGTTTATTTTAGAAAACCGATAGTTGCAGACTAAATGATTGGCAGTTGCTGGACAAGGGAGGAGCCACAGTCTCACAGATGAGTCCTCTCCATTATCATAAACTACCTCCGCCCACCCCACTGTGGATCTCTCTCTCTCACTCGCTCGCCCGCTCTCTCTCTCTCTCTCTCTTCGTCTCGCTTTCCTCTGTTAATTCAGTTCTGGACAGCGCTGGGTACTGATGCTGCTGCCCGTGTAGTCGCATCTATCCTGGGGGCCTCCTCCCACTCATCATAGCTCGAGAATCCGCATGTAGAGCCGTTCGGTCTCTGTCGCAGAAAAGTCTCCGCAGTACTGCATCGGAATAAGGGCTCAGTGAAAAAAATCTTCTTCAACTGTATTCGTGCTTGTTCTGCATCAGCGCAAAGGAAGTTCTGTTCAGTCGTGCGGTGGGTGATGCTGTGAGATGCGTCGTGTTTAGCGCACGGAACCCCGTTTTATTCGCCTAGACGGGAGAACAGAAAACCCAGCAGTGTATGAGGCACATTTTAACTTTGTCTGATATTGATTCGGATTTGCTCGAAGCATCAGGATGTTTTGACGGGTGCTCTCCAAACGGGTTACTGAAGATTTCGTCTTCAACAGAAGCGCATCCGAGGCGAAAAAAAGCATCGGCTGACAGTTTGAAAGGGGGACAAGCAGCATCTCTGCACAGGATTTAAAACTACCGTCGCTTCGGCATCTTTCTGAACGTAAAGAGGATAGATTTTAACAGAGGGAGACATGAAAGTTTTTCCGGCAGTATTGTTTCTGATCACATTTTGGAGTCTGGAGTGGGAGCCTGTGCTTCCCGATTCAATTATTCACATTGGTAAGTTCAGATGTCGGATGACAATGACTGTAATTCCTCAGTACACTTGCTTCCACGTTCAGAAGATCTGTACGTTGTCGTGTAATTCGGTCCAATTAGCGAGTTATAAGGGAACGTCGCGTTGGAGTGGATGCATAGATGCCTTTGAATACGGTTGTGGCTTTAATATCAGGTTAGAGAGAGATGAAGATCTCCATCTGTTCTCATCAATGCGTCCATTATGTAGTCTGCACGGTGGGTGAGAACAGGTGGTTTGACTGGAAGCGGTTCTTCGCGACGCCGCATTGTATGTAAGCTATCGTTTAAAAAACACAAACTTGGATTTGCAGAGATCAAGAGTGTTGGTAATACTCTTTGTAAAAGAATTGAGCGAACGCGCACATGCGCGTGCATGCTTCAGCGATGGGCACGAGGATTGGCACTGCGCGCGAGATCGGATAGGGTCCAAGAGAGGTCTTAAATCAGAGCTGTAAAAGAGAGGGTTCCTCCGAGGGGCCACTGTGTGGAGGTGGAGGCCAGGGTGCTGGGGATTTGGCAGGAAGGAATTTGGCGTGGTAGCATGCGCGTGTTTAATTTAATTAAGGCTTGATGCACTAAACAAATAAATATTGTAGCGCATGTGTTTCTGGCTAGGTGTCCATGCCTGAAAGTTGGTTAAATAAGTTAACGCGTTATCCATTTACGCATGATTCTCAAGAGTGGAAATGGCCGTGGTGGGTAACATTGGGGTGTTGAGTGTATCGGTATGTCGGCAAAATGCAACATATATATGTATATATATAAATTGTTGAGTAAAAAGTTTTATTTGACTTATAGTTTGAGAAGCGGGGTTCGTTAATTTACAAAAGTTACTTGCTTTTTTGCATTCTGTGTTATCTAGTAACGTCTTTGTTTTAGTATTATTTGTGTTTGTTGCACAGTGCTCTGTTTGTTGATTGGTCACAGTTGATGGAGAGGTCTTCAAGTCATCATGTGACCTTCCATTGTACCACCTGTGACCACTCGTAACAAACATTTTAAGACCTCAAATAGGTTGATTTATTAAACTTATATAATGTAACCTGTTCACTACAAAACCGTATCGGAATACGTGTAACGTGTAGCTTTTTATTTATCTAGTATTATTAGCCTATTAACTGCAAAGTTAAGCTGCCAATTTTTAACTGACCATTTTTAATACCGTGCAGTACGTATCTTAACCATTTGATCGATGTACGTTGTGATAATTTCATTAAAACGCTTATTTTACATAATCTGGTGCATAGCAATCTACCATAGCAAACAGGTGGTCTACAAGACATTCTGAATATGTCATCTCAATCCAGAATTGCTTTTCGCCACATATGGTTATTTCCACCGTTCACTGGCAAACAGTAGGTACCATTAAAAGCATACAGAAGCAAATAAATATGCGTTCATGCCTGCGTGCTTCAGAGGGACTCCAGACACGCAGTGAGAATAGACAGTTTTGCTTGTCATTAGTAATCCCCTCCTAATCTTTTCTCTGCAACAGCTTCGTGAAAACGTGACGTCAATTGAATGCGAAAACGGCGTCTTTTTCTTTTCGGCGAGGCGACTGATGAAGGCATTTTATCACACGCGCTTTACTTGATTGCAGAGGAGCCTTCTAATGATGTGCACACCAAGAGAAGTATCTGGCGCGCCGTGCGCTGCATCGCAATGCTGCAGCTCCTTTAGGAGCCCATTGAGAAAGTCACAGTGATTTATGTGTGTGGAAAGCCCACAGTGTCCAGCAGTACGCGGGTGCACCTCCAAATGCGCCCTTTAGTAGCGACCAGGAGACGACATGGGCCAGCTTTGTAGTTGCTTTCAGCCTAGAGATGGATGATTAGGTAATTATCACAACGTTAGTACAAACCTTTGGTTTGCTTTGGCCACTAGTCCTTGAGGAATTTTGATCAAGGTTCCGATCTCGCCACCTAGTGGCTGCGATGCTCTCCCCAAACTTGTACTGTTGGGGTAACTTGTAGTTTTTCAGGTAACTTGGTAGATCTAGAAAGCTGTTGTTACTATTCTTAAATGTTATTCAAAAATCAGTCCATAAGTTATATGATAAGTATATATTTACCCCCGCAGACCAGACCAACAGCAGACCCTGTGTTGTAGACCCCTGTACTAGGTTTCTGAGAATGCTTTTTGAAGGATATTTGCATTCTTCATCTTGTGTTTCAGCCATATAGTTATGCCTTCAAAGATATCATGTAATATTAATTTCTTTCCTCAGATGCACATTTTCAGACGTCTAATTGGTTGGGAGCTCAGTATAAGTCTTGCAGCACCTGTTTCACTGGAACGAAGTCTACTCACCACCGTCTATGTTCACAATAGATGTAGAGCGTGGACTAGATTTTGTCTGCGACAGTTTTAATGGTGTGGATCGCCCTCATTCTCAGGAAGATTTGACATATTGAGAGCACGTCTGGGCCTCTTAGGGGATATCACAACACTCTCCACTGACAGTATGTGTTTTCAGTCTGGCTGAAGCTTCTTTGTAATGTAGGTTGCGTGTATGACATTTATTGCGCAACTGCAGAGAATAGATAGAGGGGGGAACGATATCAAAGCTGGTCAGGGAATCAAATCATTATCCCTTTCCTCTGCACAGTCATGGTTAGTTACATGCTAAAGTCTAAAGTCAAAGGAAATTGTAGAATATAATCCTGAGCGTCGCATTGTAGGTGGGACAGATGGGTAGTGCCATTTCGTTGGTCTATTTCTAGACCAAACTACTGTGGCCTCCATCCCAAGAACACGGTGATAATGAGATGTGCTAGCCTAGAGACCATCCTTCATAGTGATGCTTAAACGCTCTCTCTCTGTCCTTCTTTGTAGTCCTCCAATACAAAATGGGTAATGAGGAGTGATGCTTGTAAAGGTCTTGTAATTACAAGCAGTGCATTGAGATGTGTTTGTTTTGATTGGATGGCTGTATTGTGCCTGCTCAGGTGTTGTAACAGATAATGAAAAGTTGAAACGCTAGATATAGACGGCTTTTCTGAAGATGATTAGGTGATTAGTTTTAGGCTGGGGTTATTATTGTGGCATTAGCAGAATAATTCCTTATGTTATAGTAGAAATGTTCTCAATTATCCGGCACGTTGTGCAACATTCTGAGTTTTGGATGTAGTTAGAAGCATAATTTCTGTAATTGGTGTCTCCTTATGATGCCTGATATTGTGCGTGAACAAAAACATACCTTTTATTTCCAACGGACTCGAAGTTTCATTATTTCGTGTAAGGACGTAATTAAGCTGACATGACCCTACTTTCGTTTCTTTCAGTTGGTGAAAGGGGTAATTGTACTGAAAGGCCTGTGAAGTGTAACAAAATAAAGGTGTCCTCTAGGGGTGCCGCTTGCAACATTTGCATTCCTTGCTCTGGAATTTGTCCCAGACCCATTAGGGATCTCTTGATCTTTTATGCTTCTAAATCACTAATCTGTGGTTTAGTGAAACCCTGCAAAGATAATTTGGTTTTTTGGATGAATTCTGAGCAATGTTATTGGCACTTTTTCAGTTTCCCTCTCATAGTTTTTAACTTATGCCAAAGATGATCACGTATTGTCAATTCTAACATGGGCAATATTTACAATATAAATGAACTGTAAAAAAATATACATATATTCTTTAAAAATGTAGTATATGGGTCATTCTAAAATTGTGGGTACATTTCATGTCCGTGAAGTATATTTTTATTATATTTTAATCAATATAAAGCCCCACTGCTTAATTTTCTTGTACATGATTATATTTTTCCCAATCACACTACATGTTGAAAAAGCTATATCTTTTGTTTAAAAATGATGTTCATATCACATTCAACCCTGGTGTTCAACTGTCTGATTTTGTAACGTTGCTCATTCTACTCTGCATTTGAGCATGAAAATTACCTCAAATATAAATGAATTTCATAGTTTTGCCTTCAGTTAGATTAGGTTATCAAGACATTTGGGTGTGCGCTTCAAAAATAATAAGTGTTTATTGTGATATAACTTGTTTTATTTGTGTGCGAAAAACAATTGTCAACTAAGTTATCCACTTAAAGGAGAACTCCACTTTCAGAACAACAATTTACAAATAATTTACTCACCCCCTTGTCATCCAAGATGTTCATGTCTTTCTGTCTTCAGTCGTAAAGAAATTATGGTTTTTGAGGAAAACATTTTAGGATTTTTCTTCTTATAATGGACTACAATTGTGCCCCCGATTTTGAACTTCCAAGATGTAGTTTAAATGCAGCTTCAAAAGGTTTTAAACGATCCCAGCCGAGGAAGAATGGTCTTATCTAGCGAAACGATCGGACATTTTTTTTCGAAAAATAAAAATTTGGATACTTTTTAAGCACAAAGGCTTGTGTAGCACAGGCTCTGGGATGCGCGTTCTTGAATGATTTGTTTATTTTGAACGTATCGTTAATGTGACTCGGGAAGAACGAGTCATCTCGGGGAATGATTCGTTCAGTCGCGCATGCGCAACATCCTATTTAGTTCTGTACCGGAAATAGTTCACCTGTTTCGAGTCTTTGGGTTTTTCGAGTCGTTCGTTCATCTTATGGGGCTGTCACGTGATGAACGAACGACTCAAACCCGAAAACTTGTCAGATAAGAGGTGAGGTGAGCTAATCATTGGCTAAAGACCCAGGTAAACAATTAATTAATCTTTTCTGTTTCTTATAGCATTACAGTTTTGTCTTGTTTATAGTGTGATCAACGTTTGTGTAAGCAGTAGATGTGTTAGGGAAGTAACACGTAACATTTTAATTATATTTTGCTAAAATGAATGAAATGACTCAAAAAGATTTGTTCATGTTGCTGAACGAGACTCAAAGGTACGAGTCGGTAAAATGATCCGAACTTCCCGTCACTACTACGAATCACGTCTAAGTTCATCGTCTGTGCACTCCGGCTCAAAAGGTAGAGAATGGGCGAAAAACTCCATCTTATTTTCTCCTACAACTTCAGATTCCACGAGAATCATCGTTGTAGCTTTTTGTTTGTAAACAGCGTTTGACTTACTTGCACTTTGTTAGTCTTTGTTCGCTTTGTAAACAATGGGTCGTGACCTTTCGACGTAATTCAATAGTTCGTAGTGTCGTGAACGCACATCCCAGAGCCTGTGCTACATGAGCTTTTGTGCTTAAAAAGTATAAAGAAAATTAATTTTTCAAAAGATAAGACTAGATAAGACCCTTCTTCCTCGGCTGGGATCGTTTAGAACCTTTTAAAGCAGCATTTAAACTACATTTTGGAAGTTCAAAATCGAGGTCACAATTGAAGTCCATTATATGAAGAAAAATCCTGAAATGTTTTACTCAAAAACCATAATTTCTTTATGACTGAAGACAGAAAGACATGAACATCTTGGATGACAAGGGGGCAATTAAATTATTTGTAAATTGTTGTTCTGGAAGTGGAGTTCTCCTTTAAACCCCCTTCAGAAACGAATGGTTTGTCCCATTATTGCATAATTTGCACATTATGATATTATTTCCTCTAGAAGCACATAGATGAAACACTAGAAGTTATGTTCTCTCTCGTTTCCCTAATATTGGTTAAACTAGCAAACCTGTGTCAAGAGTGGATTAATTGACTGTCAACAGTGTTACACAAGTATTATTGCTGCAAATTTTAACAAGACAATTTAACTAAAACTTATGTTTTATTTATGAAAATTGCTCAGTAGTTCTAGGCTTCCATGTTGAGTATAGGCCCAAAACACTAAAAATGTTACCCAGTAAAGGTAATGTGGTGGACAGTAGCCAACATAGATGGTATTTTATGCACATATTTGTATAGATCACCTTATTTATATATCACTTTATACAATATAGCTTGTTTCAAAGCAGCTACATAAGGTCATGTTTGGGTTTTTGGGAAAAATGAAAACTTTTTTCTTCACATTGTCAAATTCTAAATGTACCCCTAATTATAGAATGACCCATATATATAAAAGCTACAGCTCAAATTTGAGGCCTGTAAGACTTTTTAAAATGTATCGAAAAGAAGTCGGTTATGCACACCAAGGCTGCATTTATTTGTTAAAAAATACAGTAAAAACAGCAATATTGTGAAATATTATTACTTTTTAAAATAGCAGTTTTCCAATTTTATAAATCTTTAGTCTTCGGTGTCACATGATCCTTCAGAAATCATTCTAATATGCTGATTTGGTGCTCAAGAAACATTTCTTATGATTAGAAAAGTAGCATATGATATATTTTACAGGATTTTGTGATGAATAAAAACAAGATATGAAATGGAAATCTTTTGTAATGTTGTAAAAGCTGTGTGAATGAAAATTTAAACCCAGATTTTTTTGCATATAAATTCTCATAAGATTAGAAAAAGTCCTGTGTAAACCTGAAGCTCAGTGTATTTTTGAGATTAGAGCATTGAGTTTTCCCAAACCCCAAACAGAACTCGAGGGCTAATGGGGAGTTATTATGTTAGCAGAACACAAGAGGAGAAAGTTTGCTTGAATGCGTCTGTCTTTGTGTGCTCTCATTTGTTTCAATCTTCCACAGTACTTTGAAGTTTCGGGAGGATCTACCCGCTGTCATGAAATTTTGAGAACGTGAGGGATGTGTTTTTCCTCTTTTGTCTCGTTGAATTCGTGACACCAAGACGTTGAGTGATTTCCTGTGTGTTTAGCACACAGGCTCCCAGTCGATTGCAATGCGGCGCTACGCTGAACACGTCAATCAAGGCTTGCTGCGGGCGTTATGGTTTGTTACAGTGTTGCAATTACAATACATGCGCTTTAAAAGAGTGTTTCGCCTCACTAACCGCTACTCGATCGTCCATAATATCCCAATGCAAATGCGAGGCTTGTATTGTAATAATGTCAGCTGAGCACAAAAACAACACAAAAGTATGGGTGGTTCCTGACTAACAAATGCTGTTAGTCGAGGAAAGGCGTTTCATCTGTTGTACGATTTCTAAAACTCCTCGAATCTCTGCAGATGAATTGAGCCGTCAGTCTTCCTGTAAACAAGCATACTGTAATACCGTGTAGCCACCTTTCAAGCAGCGCTCTAAAGGGAGCGTGTCCCCTTTGAGAACTTGCGTCTCTGATCATTGCTCGCTCTTGCACAGGGAGCCTTGGGCCTCCTCCTTTGACTTTCCTCTCTCTCTGTAGCTTTCCATTTCTCTCTTTCTTCCCACCTGCTCGCTTGGTCCCCTTCAATAGCTTTCTGCTCTGATCTGCTTCGAAAGCACACAAGTTAAGTTTTGGGGTTGCAGTTCTTACATTTCTAATGCAGTCAGTTCCCTGTAGGGGGCAGTAGCAAGGCTGGATGTGTGAAATACAGTGCTGTCATATGCTTGTTTACTGTCATCTCATTGTGAATCACAGTCATTTGCAGGTAGCAGTTTGCAGAGGAAGCAAGCACTTCATCTGTACTGCGGAGAATATTTTTCTTTTATCACACATTTGATTTTATTGCTTTCTCCTGAGAAACTTTGTTTCATTCTGTCTTTCCCCATCTCTCTCTGTTTCTCTCTCTCTTGTGTGCGCTCCCTGATTAAAATGGTGCACTTCTCCTTATGCCTCAAAAAAAAAAAAAAAAGCTGTCATCTCATTTGCATAGAATGGTTTTTGGCTTTTTTCGTTCTGTGTTGGAAGCCTGTTTTTGCCTCACTCGAAAAAAATGCTCACTTTGTGAGATATAAAGTTGTAATTATTGGAAAAAAGTTGCAGTTATGAGAAATGGTTGCATTATGTGATACGGAAAATTTGTCTGTGCGCAATGAAGTCGCAAATGTGAGATACAAAGTCCCAGTTATGAGAAATAAAGTTGTAATTATGGAAAATAATCACAAATTGTAAAAAGTCTCAAATATGAGATATAAATTCCTAATTATTAGAAATGAAGGCAGAATTATAAGAAATTGGCACAATTGCGAAATATAAAAATTGAATTGTGAGGTATAAAGTCTCAACTGTAAAATATAAATTCCTAATTATTAGAAATGAAGGCACAATTATGAAATAAAAATGCGGTCATGAGACAAGTCTTGAGGCATCAGGGCTCAATTGTGAAATTAATTATTTAAATGGTTGAAAATATGATAAATGGTCACTATTGTGAGATTTAAAAATATAATTGTGAGCTTTAAAGTCTCAGCTATGAGGTATGAAGTCACAATTATGAGAAACAAAGTCTCAATTATGAGAAATATAGTCACAGTTGTGAAATTATAAAAAATTAATTGTGAGATATAAATTCCTAATTACTGGAAATGATGAGATATAAAAATGCATTCATGAGAAGTCATGAGGTATCAGGGCTCAGTTGTGAGATTAATTATTTGTAATAAAGTCACCGTTAGTTGAGAAATGGTCACAATTATGATAAATTGGCACAAACTTGAGATTTTAAAAATATAATTGTGAGGTTTAAAGTATCAACTCTGAAATATAAATTCCTAATTATTAGAAATGAAGGCACAGTTATGAGAAATGGACACAATTATGAAATAAAAATGCATTCATGAGAAGTCCTAAGGTATCAGGGCTCAAATGTGAGATGAATTGTTTGAAATAAAGTCACAGTTATGAGAAATGGTCGCAATTATAATAAATGATCACAACCTTGAGATATAAAAATATAATTGTGAGGTTTAAAGTCTCAACTGTGAAATATAAATTCTGAATTATTAGAAATGAAGGCACAATTATGAGAAATGGACACAGTTGTGAAATATAAAAAAATTGAATTGTGAGGTAGAAAGTCTCAACCGTGAGATATAAAGGACTAATTATTAGAAATGAAGTCATAATTATGAGATATAAAAATGCAATTGTATGCTATAAAGTCTTGAGGTGTCGACGCTGAATTGTGAGACAGATTTCAAATTATTTTGTAATAAAGTCACAGTTATAATTATGAAATAAAAATGCATTCATGAGAAGTCCTAAGGTATCAGGGCTCAACTGTGAGATGAATTATTTGAAATAAAGTCACAGTTATGAGAAATGGTCACAATTATTATAAATGATCACAACCTTGAGATATAAAAATAGAATTGTGAGGTTTAAAGTCTCAACTGTGAAATATAAATTCCGAATTATTAGAAATTAAGGCATAATCATGAGAAACTGTTACAGTTGTAAAATATAAAAAAAATTGAATTGTGAGGTAGAAAGTCTCAACCGTGAGATATAAATTACTAATTATTAGAAATGAAGTCACAATTATGAGATATAAAAATGCAATTGTATGCTCTAAAGTTTTGAGGTGTCGAGGCTGAATTGTGAGACAGATTTCAAATGATGTGAAATAAAGTCACAATTATGAGAAATGGTTACAAAAATGAGAAATGGTCACAGGTATGAAGTCAGTTATGAGAAATAAAGTCAGAATTATGAGATTTGAAGTCAGATTATGAGAAGTCAGAAGTCAGAAGTCAGATTATGAGAAAAGCTGGGTAAGTAACCCAGCTGCCTTAAAATTTTAAGTTGAATCAACTCAAATATCTTGTTTGTCACTTAGTACAACTTAACATTTCAAGCTGTATAAACTTTTTTTCTTTTTTTGAGTTGACTGAACTTAAAATTTTAATGCAGCCAGGTAACAAATTATTTTACGTTTACTCAACAAATTGTTTTTTACAGTGTAGGAGAAATATGAGATATAAAAATGCGATTGTGTGATATAAAGTCTTCAGGCTCAGTTGTGAGACAGAGTTCAAATTATGTGAAATAAAGTCACAATTCTGAGAAATGGTCACAACTGTGAGGTTTAAAGCCTCAGGTGTGAGGTATGTAGTCACAATTATGAGAAATATAGTTGCAGTTGTGAGATTTACAGATGTAATTGTGAGGTATAAAGTCTCAGTTGTGAGATATAAAGTCACAACGGTCAGAATTGTGAAATATTAAAATGTAATTAGGAGGAATAAATAAGTTGGAGTTGCGCAAAATAAATTTGCAATGACCTTTTATTTTATTCTTTGAGGTGTTAACAGGCTTCCATAGTGTTCTGATGGTATCACATATACTTTTACATGTTAAATAAAACAAGTTGTGAATTGTGCTGCAATACTTATGCAAATGCCTTATTCAATTACTCTGTTCTAAGCATAAGTCTTGTAAATCTTAAAAAGTTAATCTTTAAATCCTCTTTGGAAAAAGCCTTCTCTAAATCGTGTGGATATTGTTGTTTAGTCTCACTAATTCCTCTGATTTTTCCTGACCCTGAAATGAGGCATCTGCCTTTGTTCTCCGTAAAAGTCAATTCCATACTTATGCCGCTGTAGACCCTTGCCTCATTATTTCTGAAACCTCTGCTTAGGTCAATAAAGGTAACAAAATGACAACACACACACACATAATGTCATTTTAGCAATTGGAAACAATAGCAGCTCCAAGGTAACTGTGTAAAGAGTGGGCCGAATAAGATGGAGAAATGCAATTTAGTTATGAGGATGCAATTGTGTCTTTCCGGTATTAAATCAGGTGTGTTTATCCGAAGCAAACAGGAAATGAAAATCGGGATGTAGAGCAACAACAACGACAGAGAATGGAGTTGTTTAGAAGTGTAGTTGTTTTCCGCAGTGATGTCCTGTGTGTGTCTATAGTACCAAAGGCAGTGAAACCACTGTACATTCATGCTGAGAAAATGGAAGTCAGTGGGACGTTACTTCTAGACACTGCTGCTGGATAATAGGGCTTTGTTCCAATAGGCAAAACTGCATCAGCTTCAAGGCTCGGATCCCGGCCAGGGAAGTGCAGGGCTAAAACACTGATCTCAGGCTCTAGCTAGAGATTCTGCATTTTTGTTGCTTTGTAATATTGCTCTTGGGACAACCTCCATTTCGATTTAATGCACCATGAAAAGAGGATAAACCCTTCCCTTTAGGGTAGGAGAGAGGAGGAAAAGTCGGTTGTGTTGTTTACTTTGAGGCGACCGTGTGGTAACATGATTCATAAGACTCAAACCCGGTCCCTAACTGCATCTGCTTTAATGTACTTATTGGCAACTTTAAGCTTCCTGTAACTTGTGTCGAACAGGGTTCCTCATCATCTGCTGGATAAAAGGGCGTATTGGAGGGATGGTTATTTGTGAGTGATTAACAGGACTGCGATTTAGGACTGACAACCAATCAGATTCCAAAAACCAATCTTTGCTTCTTGCCAGAATTAAACTGCATTTGATGCATTAGCAAGACCGGTGAATGATTTGATGATTTGTGTTTTTAAAAAACAGAATCATCTCAAATGAAATGTGCTCTTTTTTTCCTTTCACCTTCTACACAGTAAAAGCATTTTTCCACACATGGTTTTAAAGTAACACCTACTTATGGTTGCACATTTTGTTTGATGATTATAGTGTGAGGCAAGAATGAAGCTTTGCTTCAGTGTTGAATTAGATGACATGTGAAAGGTTGTACAAACAAAATGTATTTCATGTTAAGCTCGCAAAAACAATCACCAGTTCAACCCGCTTGCATTGTTAGAATACTTTTAATGTTTACGCTGTATACTACGTTTTAAAATGTGGTCAGATCAGTAAGATATTACAGTTTATCATTTGTAGTTTAATATTTTAAAACGTACATGTCATTTATTCCCGTGATGATAAATCTGAAGCAGCCTTAAAAAAGTTAGCGAAGAAGTTCAAAATAACTGATTCCAAACAGTAATGCATTAATTCTGATTAATTCTATTTAATTGTGTTGTTTGGGTCCAGTATAAAACTCATGCCATTATTTGATCCAATCTTGATGTTTTGATTAAAAATGTAGTGAAATCAGTAAGATATTACAATTTAAATGAACTGTTTTCTCTTTTAATATATTTTAAAATGTAATTGTAATAAAATGTGATTAAATCTGAATTTTCAGCAGCCATTACTCCAGTCTTTAGTGTCACATTCATTCTTCAGAAATCATTCTAATATCCTGATTTGGTCCTCAATAAACATTTATTATGATGAATGTAATAATAAACAGTTGTGCTGCTTAATATTTTGGTGCAAACTGTTAACATTTTCAGGATTCTAATGAAAAATTGATGAGTAGAATATTCAAAATAACAGCATTTATTTGATATAGATTTCAAACTGATCCCAAAACAGTTCTGAACAGTAATGTATATTTGTTGTTAGGGTCAGTGTATCAAACTCATGCCATTATTTGATCCAATCTTGCTGTTTTTGATTACAAATGTAGTGAAATCAATAAGATATTACAATTTAAGTGAACTGTTTTCTCTTTTAATATATTTTAAAATGTAATTTTCTCCTGTGATGATGAATCTGAATATTCAGCATCATTACTCCAGTCTTTAGTGTCACATTATTCTTCGAAAATCGTTCTGATATGCTGATATTATGAATGTAATAATAAACAATTGTGTTGCTTAATATTTTGGTGCAAACTGTTAACATGTTCAGGATTCTGATGAAAAAAAAAATTGACGTTAGATGATGAACGTTCAAAATAAAAACATTTATTTGAAATAGATTTCAAACTGATCCCAAAGCAGTTCTGAACAGTAATGTGTATTTGTTGTTTGGGTCAGTGTATCAAACTCATGCCATTATTTGAACAAATATTGCTGTTTTTGATTAAAAATGTGGCAAAATTAATAAGATATTACAATTTAAAATAACCGCTTTCTATTTTAATATATTTTAAAATGTAATTTACTCCTGTGATGATAAATATGAATTTTCAGCATCATTACTCCAGTCTTTAATGTCACATTTTCCTCCAGAAATCATTCTAATATCCTGATTTGGTCCTCAATAAACATTTTTTATGATGAATGTAGTAATAAACAGTTGTGCTGCTTAATATTTTGGTGCAAACTGGTAACATTTTCAGGATTCTAACAAAAAAAAAAGTTGACGTTAGATGATAAATAGAATGTTCCAAATAATAGCATTGATTTGAAATTGATTTCAAACTGATCCCAAAACAGTTTGGAACAGTAATGTATATTTGTTTTTTGGGTCAGTGTATCAAACTTATGGCATTATTAGAGCCAATATTGCTGTTTATGATTAAAAATGTGGTAAAACCAGTAAGATATTACAAATTAAAATAACTAGTTTCTATTTTAATATACTTTAAAATGTAATTTACTCCTGTGATGATAAATATGAATTTTCAGCATCATTACTCCAGTCTTTACACCATAATTTAAGCCAGTCTTGCTGTTTTTGCCATGTTTAGCACCACATAAATAGAATTTACACTTTCCAAGAAATCAAACTTCAGATTGCTTAATTATAGTTATCTCTGCATATTAAAGTAATAAAAAAAAAGGCCTGCTTTCCCTTTGAATAAGCCCATGTTCTTCTGTAACTTTCTATTTCTGTCAACTGTAATGTGCAATTATCTTTCTGGATTTTTACCTTTAGCAGCTTTCTCACACTTTGACTCTCAGCTCGGTGCTCGAGCTCATCTGACTTTCCTCTTCTCTTCTGCTTTGATTACTTCACCTTAGCCATTTCCATATGACCCCCTCAGTAGTATGGGAGATCTCCTCTTTAACCTCTGCTCCCACCCTAGTTTCACAGCTTCAGACAGCCCCTTTGACCTACTCCATCATCCCTTTCTCATCCTCCTGGAGCTTTGAGCGTCACTCTCATTTGCACTGTTTAATGCCGTGTGACCACCCAGTCATGCCATTCGGCGCTTTGGCTGGCCAGTTTTGATCTCAGGTTGATTTCCCATTGGTTTCCTTAATAAC
The DNA here is from genome assembly GCA_012976165.1 of Labeo catla. NCBI lineage: Eukaryota > Metazoa > Chordata > Actinopteri > Cypriniformes > Cyprinidae > Labeo > Labeo catla. The sequence goes on from VONZ01000198.1 coordinate 140,516, forward strand.
TCGGTGCATGTTCCTTCATCTCTGTGCTTCTTTAAGTCCTATGACCTTTGAACCGTGTGAAAATTCAGTGTCTTAGACGTTGTCCTGAGACTTGGCTGACAAGTGACAAACAGTTGTGTTGTGGCTGAGCGCTGTGGTGTTTATGTAATTCACACATGCAAAGCCTTGCTTGTGAACCGCTCGGATGACGTGGCGTCGGCAACGCCATATGGCCAACGAAGCGTAATGACCTAAATACACTTGCTATATTAATTTGTGTCCATATTAAATATTTTAGCCACTCAGACATCTCACAGAAACACACTTTTTCACCCAAGCTAAAAATGTCTCCAAGTAATTGTGCTGGTAAAAAGGAAAAATACAGCGTCCCTACAGAGTTCAGGTCTATAAACCTTTTTTCCCCATCGTGTTATAGTCTGATAATTGGCTTGCGCCACCAAACCGGTGCTATTATAAGGGCAATTTGAGAGCTAGGTGGACCAATCTAATTGAAGAGGAAGTGTTAGGGCCTAAAATGGGCAAACGGGGACGGAATGATGCATTGCTTGTCTCTTGGAGTGAAATTAGCCGTGTTTTGTGGATTGTTTGATCTGCTTGCAATGGCCTGTCAGTCTGGCAGCCAGTCCACTGTGCAATTTGCCACCATGTTGAGCCACCATCTACTCAGCTCTCATTTAGAGAGTTTCCCCATTCTGCTCACATTCATATCATCTGACGGGGAAATTGCTTTTCTTGTTATCGGATATGGCTCTTCACATGAAGCTTAACGTAGATGCTCAGGCTTAAAGAAATAAGCATTTAAGGGAAAAAAAAGTAGTGTGTTTATCATAATGGGCTTTGAGATTACTCTGGGGTTATTATTAGAACTGTATGTTACAATTACAGCAGACAGAATCATAATAATTGCAAATCATTGTAAAGTATAAATGATCTCTGTGTATCATTTGAGATCATAGCATTCTTTCATGAAGTGACCCTTCGCTAGGAGTTTGATTGACAGGTGATTTTAACCAATCATAACTCTGAATCTGCCATTTTGTCTGACAAGCAAACTAGACAGGAGAGTCGATTAACGTTGTTGGGCTTGAACTTGGAAAAATGGTGTGTAGTGACGTCTTTCCTTGGTTGGAGGCGCTAGACACATTAAAGGGCCTTAAAACGGTATTTATTGTTTGCTTTTTTTTTTTAAATTGACAAAATTAGACAGCTGAGACTTTGTTTCATACCTTTCATGCCTGCTCTGTGTTGTCTGTTGGTGGATTTTCAGAGTTCTCTTGGCTGCCCAATGTATTTTTAACCGTGTGAGAACATGATGTGTGGCGTGAGAGTGCCATGGCTTGTCAAAAATAGCAAGAGAGGGGTGGGTTTTTACGAAGGCATTCTCCGTCAACATTATTATGGATGCACATGCAGATGATTATGTAAAAGCTCTTCATGAAATATTTTCAAAGCTATTTTCTTGCTAGGAAACACGCTGTTTATATCTGGGGGTCAAGGTTTTGCTGGTTAGCATGGCCTCATTATCTCCTGCTGCCGTAAATGTACCATCTGGTTAAAAAAAAAATGTTCTCTATTTAAAGTCATTCAAAGGCAACAGTGTATTCTGACAGAAATAACTTACATATATAATTATCATTTCTTTATAGTGCAGTGCAATGGAAGTCAAAAGTTTACATACCCCTTGCGGAATCTGCAAAATGTTAATTATTTTACGTAAATAAGAGGGGTCATACAAAATGCATGTTATTTTTTTATTTACTACTGACCTGAATAAGACATTTCACATAAAAGACAATTACATATAGTCCACAAGAGAAAATAATAGTTGAATTTCTAAAGATGACCCCGCTCAAAAGTTTACATACACTTGATGCTTAATGTGTTGTTACCTGAATGATCCACAGCTGTGTTTTTTTGTTTTGTTTAGTGATAGTTGTTCATGAGTCCCTTGTTTGTCCTGAACAGTTAAACTGCCCAGAAAAATCCTCCAGGTCACACAAATTCTTTGGTTTTTCAGCATTTTTGTGTGTTTGAACAATGACTGTATGATTTTGAGATCTTTTCATACTGAGGACAACTGAGAGACTCATATGCAACTATCACAGAGGGTTCAAACACTCACTGATGCTTCAGAAGGAAACAAAATGCATTAAGAGCTGGGGGTGAAAACCTTTGGAATTTGAAGATCAGGGTAATTTTCACTTATTTTGTCTTCTGGGAAAAATGTTGCTATCTTCTTCAGCTTCTAAAGGGCAGTACTAAAGGAAAAAAAGAGGATATTTAGCCAAAATAAGAAAAGTGTACACATTTCATCCTGTTCAAAAGTTTACTGCCCACTGTTCTTCAGAAAATTCCTTCAGGTTCCACAAATTCTTTGGTTTTTCAGCATTTTTTTGTGTATTTGAACCCTTTACAACAATGACTATGATTTTGAGATCCATCTTTTCACACTGAGGACAACTGAGGGACTTGTGCATTGAGAGTGCACACAATGCAAGAGCTGGGGGGTGAAAACTTTTTGGATTTGAAGATCAGGGTAAATTTCACTTATTTTGTCTTCTGGGGAACATCTTCTGTAGCTTCTGAAGGGCAGTACTAAATGAAAAAACAAACAAACTGATGTTTAACCAAAACAAAAAAAGTGTACACATCTTCATTCTGTTCAAAAGTTTACACCCCTGACTTCTAATGCATCGTTTTTTCTTCTGGAGCATCAGTGAGCATTTAAACCTTCTGTAATAGCTGCATATGAGTCCCTCAGTTGTCCTTAGTGTGAAAAGATGGATCTCAAAATCATACAGTCATTGTTGGAAAGAGTTCAAATACACAAAAATGCTGAAAAACCAAAGAATTTGGGGGACCTAAAGGATTTTTCTGAAGAACAGTGGGCAGTTTAACTGTTCACTAAAAAAAAAAAAAAAAATCAGCTGTGGATCATTTAAGTAACCAAACAGTATTAAGAATCAAGTGTATATAAACTTTTGAACAGGGTCATTACTATTATTTTCTCTTGTGGACGTCTTTTATGTGAAATACCTTATTCAGGTCAGTACTAAATAAAAAGTAACATGCATTTTTTATCATTAAAATAATTAACATTTTGCAGATTCTGCAAGGTGTATGCAAACTTGACTTCAACTGTAGATATTTTATTTTTATATAATTATAAAAAATTTACTAGCCATTAAATAGACGTTTATTATCATTACTGTAATAGATAGTAATTAATGAAGATTTTGGGACTGTATGTGGCGCCATCAGTCAATCAATGATCATTTTCTTGCAGCTCTAGAATAATTATTCACATGGTATTTATTACACAAGTGATTGCTAGTTCTGTTGTCTGATGATTGAAAATGACAGATTTTTCAGTAGGCATGTTTCTGAGAGGTCCTGCACCCTCCAAGCATGTGCTACTGAGAATAAAAGAGGATGCCAACGGAAAGCATTCTCCAGATTTTGTAGATCATCTTGTTTTAATGCCAGCAATAATATACATTTTGAAAACATAAATCTTAAATATTGGCTCTAACAACTGTTGCACGTCAATGGCCTGCAGGAGGATGTGGGCGTAATGTAATTTCCATATGGAATCGCAAGGGGAAAACAACAGATTGGAGACTGTCGCTGTTAGCGGCTGTTGCCCTTTCCAAAGCGTTGGCATTTTCGTCGGTCAGTTTGTCCCTTGTTTCCTCTGGTCAGTTCAAATTGTGCTACTTGTGTTTTTCTGTCCAGCTGGGACGACACTGATGTGGTCTGAAGTCTCTTGGGAGCATCTGATCACAGGCCTTAAAATTGCTTTAGAGGAATCAAATAAGGCTGCTTCCTCATAGCAAAATGCACCATCTGCTTCGTCCTTATTGGATAGTCAGTTTGTGGTCTCACCTCTTCCCACAATGACCCGTTGAGTCACTAGCTAATTGTAATTTGAATATAAGTTAATTTACATTGATTGCTGCATGCAGAGATTTTGTCCGAGGCTTTAAACAGGGAAACCCATCGGCTGATGCAAAGCTTTGAAATAAACTTTTTATTCCCCGCCTGCATCGTAGAAATTTCCCACCCCTTTGCCATCTTCTCTGGCCACCCATCTTTCCACTGATAATTGGATCCTGGAAAAGCTCAGTGAGAAACTACTTTACATAGCTTTCGAAATCAGAACATGGGATTCCAGTGCACTTCAATATTGCATTTCAACTCTGTGTGAGTGGATGAAATATTCATACCTCCAAAATGACTTTAATATGGGGATCTTTCTAGAAGTGCAAGAGCAGAATTTGACCTGATCTGGCATTCATTTCATATCTAATGACATTTCAGTGTATCTGTTCATCTAGCTGACATCTGAGCCAAAAATGACATGCTAAGTTTAGATCTGTGGACTCAGTTTTGTGTACTGATGTTTAATACTTTAAACACTTTGATGGATCCTAACTATATTTATATCCGCCTTTTAATCAGACATGAAAAACATCAGCTAGTTCAAGCTGTGTAGAGAGTTAAAGCACAGGATGCTAATATGATTAGAAGCTAGCTTTGTCAAGACTGCAGCAGTTTCATGGGTAATGCCTCGTAATCCCTTAGTAGTGGAAATGGAAACTTGGAATTTTCTAGTAGTTCTAAGATCAAAAGATAGAGTTGTTCCAGTTCTGCACTATCCAAATTTGCTAAATGAACACTGTAGCTGAAATATTATCAAGACACTTGCAGTAGAGCTACTTATTAGCAAATCAAAATAAGCTACAGTGTTGGTGTGTAGCTAAAAAAAGTGGCAGCACTACCATAACTACATTTTAATTAGCGTGACAGTAGCTCAGCTTTTCAAATAACAAGCTACCTTATACAAGAAGCAGCAATGTAGCGTGACAATGTAGCGTATATTGCTATTGTATGTCTCACTGAGTGAACTGAGGCAAACACTCTCAATTAAAAACATCCATTCTCTCATACAGCATGTCAAGTTTGAACGTCTGTCTTGCAACCCAGGCCCTTTGGAAAAATATGTTAAAAAAAAATCGATGAAATCGTAATATTTTCTGGGATTTTAGCTATAACGATAATTAGACAATATGTTGCTGAGTGTGTTGTTGTGCTGGTATCTTAAGGACTACCGTGGACAGCTGACTTTTGAATTTGCAGTGATAGAAATCCAGTAAATCCAGTAAGTTTAAACTGGTTTTTACCTTTTATGGGCATTTTTACCTTTATAAAGCCTTTTTTTTCTAAAAGTGTGCATCATCTTTTGAGTCAAATTCTTAAATTTAACCAGTCAAAAGACATTTGGGCTGTTACCAAGCAAATGAAATAAGTATCAACAAAATTCATCTTTGCAAACACAGAAGCTGCATCTGAAGTGGCGTTTAGATTATTATAGTATTTACACACTGTTTAATACAGCTCAGAGGGACATTTAAACTGCAGTTACAAATGCATAAATAATGTTCAGATATTTTTAACATTTGAAATGATTTAAAAATGAAAAGAAAGGCCACTTTAGATTGAGATTAAAACCGCCAGTAGGTGGCATCAAGTCACTGTTAAGTGAGTCATTGCGATTTAAACGGTTGATTCATTCAAGAACAAAACACCATCATGTTGCTCACAGACCCAAATATAATGGTAGAGGAAACACAGAGTTTTAAATAATGTACCTCCTACACTTAACTAAGCCTAATTGATAGTTAACAAAAGCAAACGTGAGATACCAAAAAAAAATAAAAATAAAAAAAACATTTTCTGAAGCATCTATGGCACTTCAACTTGCTTCTATAAGTCTTTAAGCTCTTTTATTGTGACTTGTGTTTCTCAAACGCTCTGCATTGCAAGTGCATTGCAGTACCGGGTGAGCTACCAAGCAAGTTTACTACATGAAAAAAGCCATATATAGAGCTGGTTATGTGATGTAAACATTAAAAAAAAATATATATATATATACACACACACACACACACACACACACACACAAAATATATACAATATATATATATACACACACACACATATAAATAGAGGCACATTTTTTTCCCAATTATCCTGTTGCCAGTTTGTTGCAGACTGAAAGATACGTAGCTTAAAAGCTATGAAATAATTTGCTTTACCAGCCTACTTTATAGTGCTCGTCTTCTGGTCTCCACACAGGGTGAAAATTTCACAGCAATCAAAAATCAATTAAAAAGCTTGTCAAACAGCGATTTTGATGTTGTCAAATTTACTGATTTCTGAAGGAAATATGTCACGAGAGACACCCGGTGGGTTGTCATCTCTCTCGCTGTGATGTGCTGCTGTGGATTTTGGTGTTGATCCTGAGTGTACGTGTACACTGTTTGATTTTCATACATGGTGTGTGTTGGTCTGTATGTGTAATGAAATGAGAGAGAGAGAGAGCACAATATGTGGTGCGTTTTATAAAAGAGCAGTAGTAAAAATGATGTGTTCTGTGCATGTGCTCTGTTTGCAGGTACTGTATGCCTCGCTGCACTGCTCATCTTTCTTATTCCAGCTTTGAAATTGTGCTTGTTGACCAAGTAAATAAGGCCCAGTCGTAGACCATCTTTTTCCAGCTACCTTCAAAAATGATTGAGTGCCTGGTCGAATAGTCATTAACCTTTGTGGTTGTAACAAGTCTTCATTATCTCAGGTGTTATGTTCTCATAAAGGAAACACAATGAAGCTTTTGCAATTTACCAGAGCTTAATGGTGGTATTTTTACAGTAGCAATAAATTACTTTGATTTGTGTTTTGTCCTTTTAAAATGGAGATAAGTTAAATAAATATTAAACCAAAAAACATTTAGAACAGCAGGAGCATAAATCACTCTGTCACTGCTCTGAAATAGATAAGCTTGGGAAGCCTCATTTATTTTGAGAAGATATAATATTATAAAAAATAAAACGTGTCTGTTTACACTAATATTTACATTGTATTACACTCCTCCCACCAACGTGTGGTAGGGTTAGAAAACATTGCAAAAGACGCCTGTTCAACATCAGCTCCATTGGTGTAGGTATTAAAGCGTGTAGCAATGACTTTTTGACGCGATCGACCCAAGTTCGAATCCATCTTTTGGCCTTTTACCAAACTTGGTCGTCTCTCTTTTTACATCACATATTACATCAGAAAGGCATTTATTTTCAATAAAAATGAGGGAAACAATCAAAAAGTTGAAAATAAAGTGCCTCACAGGTGTTTAGGGGTAGGTGTAGGGAGGACTTCATTGTTCCAATGTAGAGTCAATTTATTAATTTTAATAATTTACACTCAATACTTCTTTTTGCATAATACTGAGGTGCATATATCTGCCACGATTTGCGCTAAGTAGTATAAATAGCATGTAACTACTACTATTGCAGAGAGAATACTCATATTTTTACATAGTGTAAATAGAATCTAATTCCTATTTACACCTAGTCTAAACAGCATATATTGGTATGTGCAATTATTGTAAATAGCATCTATCACTTAGTGTAAAAATTCTTCAGACACCAGATATTTTTTTATATTTTTTTACTAGTGGGTGCAAGACAGTATAGTTCATTTACGTAAGTGACGATACTAATATAATATAATATAATACATAACCAAAAATTCTTCATACTGTGGGCTACCAGTAAAAATGGGACCAAAAAAAATTGGGACCAAAAATCATTCAGACACTTTGATCCTTGTTTTGCTTAAGTGTTTTTTTCTTTAATTGCTAATGTACCCTTTTTACACCACAGACTGAACAATTAAGCATTGCTTTGTGCTTTGTTTCTCATTCGGCACAAATCCAAATATTGCATAATATTTTCATATTGACGATGTATCCAAATGCTAACGCGTTCCTACGGTGACACAGTGAGGCGGGCACGCTCATGTACTGTATATGTTTTGTGTTTGTGTGCGCCGGCGCGATTATGTCAGCTTTCCTCATACCAGCAAAGCAACTTGAACAAAAAACAAATAGGATGTCGTTGAGTTTCCTTTTTGTCACAAAACTGAACTGAAACTCAGCAAATATAGGCTACGTTATGTGTCAGTTAACTAAATTAAATATATGTCAAGTATTTATTCCTTGTATGTTTACATGTACTGCAGATTTTATAGCCTATATATGACATTATAATTTGATATAATCGTATTTTCACATGTAGGTGGAAAAAAAAATTGTAATTTTTACTACACTCTGTTAAAAATAAATGAAAAGAAATCTAGCACAATAGATTTTCTTTTCTGTTGTACCGAAATTGTATCGAACCGTGACCCCCGAACCGAGGTACGTACCAAACCATGACACTGTGTACCGTTACACCCCTAATTATATATATATATATAGGTCAATCCCATTATAATAAGTGAAAATATCTGCACTAGTAGAGCTGTTTGCAACATTTGTTCAGTTAATGAACACTATAACACAGCTACTCACCACTTTATTTTGCCTATCTGACTGCAGCAAAATTATTTTGTTTACAAATGCTGTGTGTGAGATGATTGCTAAAGTATTTTTATTCTTTTTAGTTTGTGTTGTTTCCTCTCCCCTAATGGGACCTACCTGATCTACAAGTACAAAACTGCATCTCTCAAAGAAAACAATCTCAGGCGCCATTACTTCTCTAAGCACGCAGAACAACATGCTATATATGAGGGTGAGATGAGCAGCTCAACTTAGAAAAATTCTGTCTCTCCATCAATAACGATATAAATCATAGCTGTAATGGTTAGCTAATTTGAGTCGATTCTAGGATTTCAGTCTTGGCGGGGTCCAGCATGGAGTATGAAGAAATGCTTCTCTCTTCCTTCAAAGAATAAAGTTAATCAGGAAGACAGAGACAGGCTTTGATAAATGGAGAGAGCTAGAACGTAAACACAAGTCGAGCCATTTGTTTTTCTCCCTCAAATCAATTTCAGAAATGCCAAATGGGCAGCTTTAGCAGGCCTCGTCTCTGAGACGCATCTCAAAAAAAATCTGAAAACAATACAGTCTGATGGAGCACCGAGAAAAAGCAAACAGACTGATTTAATTATGACATCGCCTGTGGTATCTGAGGGATGACGAACACTAATGGCTGAGCCCGGCCTCGCACGACGTGTAATCTGGGACTTGTTTGTTTATCTTTTTTCCCTACTGAGGTGACGATCTACAGTAAGCAGAGCACAGATTAATGAGATGTCATCTGATGAGATTGCCATGAGAAACCACCGGAGAGATCTGGATCTACAGTAGAGTGCATGTGTTGAGTCAGTATTCGCTGTGATTTAGCTTCTCTGCCTTGAATTTGGACCGCTTTAGGGACCATGACAGGATGATGGGCTGAGGTCTTGTTCTTTGTAGTGACTGTCCAATGCAAATGTCGATTGTTAAAAGGAATCAAACGCATTTATATGGCTGAAGGAACAAGACAACAACAACAACATTTATTGATAGGCTGTAGGTACATAACAACAGCACTAAATGCACAAATATTTATGACTTCTAAGCCTGTTTGTAATGCGTGAAATGATTTTGGAAATTATGGACAAATACCTGTACATGCTGTCTGTAATGATATTCACGGCGTATTTACAACAGAGCGTTTACCTCGTCAACCGAAAATTTTACAGTGATGGAAAAATCTGATCTCTCCGTCACTTTGACAGATTACACTGATGGTGATCTATTGTAACTTCTAACTGTAATTCCCACTCCTGTCCAGTTGGTGGCGAGTGCGCTCCAGTGTTGCATCAGAGCACTGAATCCAGAACAAAAACGAAACTGTCACGAATGTTTTGCTACGCGTTTGATTACGCACAGGCGAGTACACAAAAGCTACAACGATCTATCAGGCCACACTAAAGAGCCCCAAAACGGTGTTTATTGCTTGAATTTCCTAATGAAATGGACAGAATTTAAAATCGGAGACTTTGTTTCATATCATGTGTACCGTTACTGTTCATTCATGAACTGAAAACAGACCAAAAGATTGATTGATTCGCATTTACGAATAATAATAAATGAGAACATGTGAAAATCGTTGTCACTTCGGGGTGTGGGCTTGAACATGAAAAGTTAGTCTCATCTCTTCATCTGTTCTCTTCAAAATAAATGCATAAGCCTATCTAAGCCTATCGTCCTGTAGGTTCATAATTAAAAATGAAAATATGAACAAAAATAAAACCGATTAAATGTGGTATTATAATTAAAATATGAAAATTAAAATGATGGTAATAATAGATTATGACGGAATTTTTACGACCCTGTCCCTATTAGCACAGAGACATTAACACAAATTATGTGATAATGTGAGAAATGTTGAAGGTGTCTGAATAAATTTTGGTTTGACTGTATACATATGCGTGTGTGTGTGTGTGTGTGTGTGTGTGTGTGTGTGTGTATATATATATATATATATATATATATATACAGTGGGTACGGAAAGTATTCAGACCCCCTTAAATTTTTCACTCTGTTATATAGCAGCCATTTGCTAAAATCATTTAAGTTCATTTTTTTTTCCCCTCATTAATGTACACACAGCACCCCATATTGACATAAAAAACACAGAATTGTTGACATTTTTGCAGATTTATTAAAAAAGAAAAACTGAAATATGACATGGTCCTAAGTATTCAGACCCTTTGCTGTGACACTCATATATTTAACTCAGGTGCTGTCCATTTCTTCTGATCATCCTTGAGATGGTTCTACACCTTCATTTGAGTCCAGCTTTGTTTGATTATACTGATTGGACTTGATTAGGAAAGCCACACACCTGTCTATATAAGACCTTACAGCTCACAGTGCATGTCAGAGCAAATGAGAATCATGAGGTCAAAGGAACTGCCTGAAGAGCTCAGAGACAGAATTGTGGCAAGGCACAGATCTGGCCAAGGTTACAAAAAAATTTCTGCTGCACTTAAGGTTCCTAAGAGCACAGTGGCCTCCATAATCCTTAAATGGAAGACGTTTGGGATGACCAGAACCCTTCCTAGAGCTGGCCGTCCGGCCAAACTGAGCTATCGGGGGAGGAGAGCCTTGGTGAGAGAGGTAAAGAAGAACCCAAAGATCACTGTGGCTGAGCTCCAGAGATGCAGTCGGGAGATGGGAGAAAGTTGTAGAAAGTCAACCATCACTGCAGCCCTCCACCAGTCGGGGCTTTATGGCAGAGTGGCCCGACGGAAGCCTCTCCTCAGTGCAAGACACATGAAAGCCCGTATGGAGTTTGCTAAAAAACACCTGAAGGACTCCAAGATGGTGAGAAATAAGATTCTCTGGTCTGATGAGACCAAGATAGAACTTTTTGGCCTTAATTCTAAGCGGTATGTGTGGAGAAAACCACACATACCATAACCTGTCCAATACAGTCCCAACAGTGAAGCATGGTGGTGGCAGCATCATGCTGTGGGGGTGTTTTTCAGCTGCAGGGACAGGACGACTTGCAATCGAGGGAAAGATATCCCAAGTACAGGGATATCCTGGACGAAAACCTTCTCCAGAGTGCTCAGGACCTCAGACTGGGGCGAAGGTTTACCTTCCAACAAGATGATGACCCTAAGCGCACAGCTAAAATAACGAAGGAGTGGCTTCACAACAACTCCGTGACTGTTCTTGAATGGCTCAGCCAGAGCCCTGACTTAAACCCAATTGAGCATCTCTGGAGAGACCTAAAAATGGCTGTCCACCAACGTTTACCATCCAACCTGACAGAACTGGAGAGGATCTGCAAGGAGGAATGGCAGAGGATCCCCAAATCCAGGTGTGAAAAACTTGTTGCATCTTTCCCAAAAAGACTCATGGCTGTATTAGATCAAAAGGGTGCTTCTACTAAATACTGAGCAAAGGGTCTTACTTAGGACCATGTGATATTTCAGTTTTTCTTTTTTAATAAATCTGATTTTAGCAAATGGCTGCAATATAACAAAGAGTGAAAAATTTAAGGGGGTCTGAATACTTTCCGTACCCACTGTATATATTAGGGGTGTAACGATACATAGGCTTGCGCACTCAACTGTTTGCGAAATGGAGCTTTGTGCTCTTGTATCCTACCTTTCTCATTCGGCACAAATCCAAATATTTCATAATATTTTCATATTGACGATGTATCCAAATGCTAACGCGTTTCTACGGTGACACAGTGAGGCGGGCGCGCTCATGTGCTGTATATGTTTTGTGTTTGTGTGCGCCGGCGCGATTACGTCAGAACAAAATTAAAACAAATTAAATGTGGTATTATAATTAAAATATGAAAATTAAAATGATGGTAATAATAGATTATGACGGAATTTTTACGACCCTGTCCGTATTAGCACAGAGACATCAACACAAATTAGGACTACATAAAAGTGATATTTTAGCTATTTACATCCAAATTTTTCATCAGTTTGTCTGTTCATTTTTTTTTTTTACACTAAATAGCATACGATTCAAAGTAAACCTTTTCAAAATTGTCATAAGAACAACTTTTTCTGTCACGTTGATCTATAAATAATAAGTGCCTTTTTAGGATAGTTAATTATGCAGAGAACAGATTCTTGCCATGGAAACTTACAATTTTTCATCTTTTATTTATTCAGTGGAAATTCTAAAATTAACATATAATATACAACTTTATGACACCTAATGAGTGGGTGTGTGAAATTCATGCAGCCTGTCAAAACATTTGAGTTAATATATGTTAACAAGTTAATGAAGGCTAGAAGTGAGTTTTGGAGTTTTTAAAAACCAGTCTCTTTGCTGTCAAGAGAAAGTAAAATGCGTAGTTGTTTGCCAATAATTTTTGAAAATAAAGAAAAATTCAATAAATGCATTGCAGATGAAAGCATAACATTCTCAGTGACATATTAGTGGCATCATGTTACAAGTAACTGACTTGAAATGCTCCTCTTTGCCATCAGGGTTGATTTGTTCACAATCATAGGCAATTTCTTTTCATCTGAATGATGTATCAGGCATGGGAATGAAGGGTTGAATGACTAATGTTGTTAGACTTTAGAAGAAAAAAGAAAGTGCCTTTGAAAGTTTCCATGATCTAAATGTAAAAACAGCATTCAATTCCAAATAACCTCAACATTTATTAGAAAGTACACTACCAGTAAAACGTTTTGGGTTGGTAATATTTTATTTTATTGATTGATTGAAGGAAGTAATTACAATATTGTAAGATATAAATACAAATAAAATAGCATTTTTAATTTTTAAAAAATATATATTTTAAAATGTAATTTATTCCTTTGATGGCAAAGCTGATTTTTTTAGCAGCTGTTACTCCAGTTTTCAGTGTCACGTGATCTTTCAGAAATCCTTCTAATACTTACAAAACTTTTTTGAAAATAGTTTTTTAAAAATATTTTTGTGGAAACCTTATACATTTTTACAGGATTTTTTGATAAATAGAAAGTTCAGAAGAACATTATTTATTTGAAATCAAAATGTACTTTTGTAACATTATAAATGTCTTTACTGTCACTTTTTATAAATTTAATGCATCCATTCTAAAAACTTACTCTTACTGACTCCAAACTTTCAAATGGTATTTTATTTTATTTTGTTTTCTTTTCTTTTCTTTTATTTTGTTGTTTTATTGAAAACTTCATACATTTTACATGATTTTTAAAAATAAATAAGTCCAGAAGAACAGCATGTATTTGAAATCAAGATTTTTTGTGACATTATAAATGTCTTTACTGTCACTCTTTATGAATGTAATGCATCCATTCTAAAAAAAAGTCTTACTGACTCTAAACTTTTGAATGGTATTTTATTTTATTTTACTGAAACCTCGATACCTTGATTTTACATGATTTTTTTGATTATTAAAAAGTTCAGAAGAACAGCATGTATTTGAAATCAAAATCTTTTGTAACATTATGAATGTCTTTACTGTCACTCTTTATGAATGTAATGCATACATTCTAAAAAAAAAAGTCTTACTGACTCCAAACTTTCAAATGGTATTTTATTTTATTTTATTGAAACCTTGATACATTTTACATAATTTTTTTGATAAATAAAAAGTTCAGAAGAACAAAATTTATTTGAAATCAAAAGCTTTTGTAACATTATAAATGTCTTTGTCACTTTTATATAAATTTAATGCATCCATTCTAAATAAAAAATAAAAAAAAGTCTTGCTGACTCCAAACCTTCGAAAGATATTTTATTTTATTTTATTTTATTTTATTTTATTATTTTTACCATAACTTGTCACATATCAAAGGAAAACCAATTAAACCACCTCAAACTAGGGGGTCGACGGATTATTGGCCTGGCCAATATTAAGCATTTTATGGTTATCAGTATTGGTCATTTTCAAAACCGATTTGCCGATAAAATAATTGAAAACATTTAAAGAAAGTTTTTGTCAGAACCCTGGTTATTAATCATTTTGACATTAATTTTCATTTTTACACCAGACATAAATATTAGTTATCAAATATGTGACCCTGGACCATAAAACCAGTCATAAGTACCTAGGGTATATTTGTGGCAATAGCCAAAAATACATTCTGTGGGTCAAAATTATATATATATATATTTTTTTATGACAAAAAATATTAAGATATTAAATAAAGATCATGTTCCATGATAATATTCTGTAGATTTCCTACCGTAAATATATCAAAACTTAATTTTTGATTAGTAATATGCATTGCTAAGAACTTTATTTGGACAACTTTAAAGGGGATTTAGATTTTTTTGCACTCTCAGATTCCAGATTTTCAAATAGTTGTATCTTGGCCAAATATTATCCTATCTTAACAAACCATACACCATAAATGGAAAGCTTATTTATTCATCTTTCAGATGATGTATAAATCTCAATTTAAAAAAATTGACCCTTATGGCTGTCTTTGTGGTCCAGGGTCAGGTTCAGGCTTTGTCGGTTGTCCCTTTACCTGACACATGCAGAAATCACAATTTATCCTTCACAGACTGTTGCTAAATATACAAACTTTGGCACCGTTGCTGCATATCACAAGAGATTTCCACCATAAGATGTGTGTATGTGCGTTGAGCCGTTTCTGAGAGAAACAAAACTCTGGCGATTATCTCGCAGCTGTCACCCTGAGGGCTCACCTCAGCCCCCCCCCCCGCGCCTGCGTGAAGCTCAGGTCTGGCTCTCCCAACCTCGTGTACTTTGATTCACCCGAGACGCCGTTGAGCCGTGACCTCTAGCGTGCTCTCTGTCGCTCACTGCTGCCCTACAGCAAAGCTACACGAGAACCGCAGATTTACACCAGCGCTGTGCCAGTCTAGCTCTGCTTCATTTGATTAAAGTCTTGGCATAGGAACAAAAGGGGAGCAGATTACTCTATTGATCCAGAGAGGCTCAACTGCTTTGCGAGGAACAGCATTGTATAGCATATACTTTGTATTCATATGTAATGGCTTTGCATTATGTGATGAGTAACTCAAGAATAACATGTAGTGCTTAATATCACGTCTGCATTCACGTGTGCTGATTTTAACCCTCCCACACTTGTCTCTCTTTCCGTCCTGAGTAGGTGCTGAAAGCTTGGTGGAATTGTATTGAATTCTATTCTGGTCAGAGGAACGCAAGGACGTTGTTGCGGCATGTGCAATGCTAATGTGGATTGAGCGTTGGCGTGTAGGTGGCAGTGCATCGACTGCGAGCCCCAGCCACGGGGAATGATTTCTCTGTGCTTTCTTTCACTCATCATAAGGAGGACGCCGCTTAGATCCTCTCCTTTTGTGATGCAAATGCAGTTTTGTCTGAAAATATGCTGCTTATAGTGTCCTTGAGCACCTCGGAAGGTCTTTTGTGAGGGAATCGCTTTGGAACACAACCTTGATATTAATGAAAGTCCTTAAATGGCATCATATTTTGAACGATTCAGGT
Source organism: Labeo catla (assembly GCA_012976165.1). NCBI lineage: Eukaryota > Metazoa > Chordata > Actinopteri > Cypriniformes > Cyprinidae > Labeo > Labeo catla. The sequence continues at coordinate 156,334 of VONZ01000198.1, forward strand.
GGACGCACTGATGCATTAGAATGCGTTTCATAAGATGTTTTCTCATTTTTTAAAACTGGTTTTGTTGCAGCCATCAGCCTTTATTTGTTTTCGTGACCGAAATATCATCACGGTGTTGATGTATAATTAGGGATTTTATTGTCGGATGCCCGGGACTGTAGTTAATGACATTTATGCTTGTAGATTTTTGCATTTAGTTCTTTATTTACTGCAGTTGTAAAATGGCAGTTATCTGCAGCTCTGCTGTAAATCTAATAACATAAACGGTTGACTTTACAACATTCGCTTATTGGTTTGTCACAGTTGAATGTTAATTTGTAAGGCGTAGTTCTTTAATTGTCCTCGCGTGTCGCCGCGCGTCTGGCCGGCACGACCGGTCGTCATATTCGCTTTGATTTTAATCACAACTGTTGCTGAATGAATAATGAGTTTCTCTTGGAGAGCCGCTGAAGGTCAAGTGATCATAAGTTTAACGTGTTTTCAGGGTTAATTAGAATATTCATGTTGAAAACCAGGAAATGGAGAATGAGTCATGATGTGAAATGTAATTCCAAAGGTCTCTGCGTGTTTGTTTCCTAGACTTGTTGTTATGAATATCTGCTCATCGCATTTCGCGTCGCAACGCTGATTGAAAATCACTCGGAGGGTGAAATTAAAGTGCCATGTGTCCAATCTACCTGCTGGTAGAGCAGCGGAGGAACAGGAAGTTCCTTTGAAGAGTTTCTCCCGGGGTCTTACGGTTCTCTAGAGTGGCCGTGTTGTAAATGACAGGTGTGAAATTGCTGTGCCGTGGCTGAGGACATCCCCCACACTTCCTTTAAGACAGAGTAGCGGCATCCTACTGTCCTCAGACTTCATTTGCATATCTTATAGAAAACATATAAAAAAGATTCACTGCCTGCCACACCATCATAAAAAGCAATTTCAGCCGAGTAGCTGAACCAAAGTGGATATTCTTGACTTCCTCCCAAGAAGTCGGCGCATATAGAGCAATACGCCTCGAAGGGAAGAGACAGAATGTTTACGCAGATATTTTATAGGTTGCGATATAAAGAGGCATGTGATTGTGCACAGTGTTTTATTTTTAGGTGTGCATACAGAGACAGTGCATATTGATATACGTTATATAATCCAAACGGAGAGGCAAGCTGTGGTTGAGATTTGAAGAATCGCAAAAGAGTGCAGTGAATTCTAATTTAAAGCTATGAAAATGCCTTTTAATATCGTGAGAGTCTGGTCTTTCACATAAATTACATCGCAGTCTTGTGCAAAAACAATCATATTCTTTTCTTGTTTTCCAGGACAGCATCTAAACATTCGTACTAAGCCATACTTAATTTAGTGAGGATTATGTTTGAAACATGGAAAAACAAAACAAGATGCACTTCATCTTCTTCCATTTTTCAATATGTTTCAAGCTTTGCATGTTTTTTGGTTTTGCAGTTTCGCTTCTCATGCGAATTTATCTTTTTAAATCAATATCTCTTTGATGATGAAATAATGTCTGTGTGTGTATGCATGTGAGTGTGTGTAGGCTATATAAATATGCATGTGTTTGCATGTGTGTTTGTGTATAATAAAAGACATTTTGCAGTGTATTTGTTTTATATGCAGTCTTAAAGTGATAGTTCACCCAAAAATGAAAATTCTGTCATTAAGTACTCACCCTTATGTCGTTTCCAAACCCGTAAGCCTTTTAATCATCGAAACACAAATTAAGATGAAATTTTGATGAAATTCGAGCGCTTTCTGAGGCTCCAGAGACAGGAAGGTCCACAGTCAAGGCACAGAAACACAGTAGGAACATTGTAAGAAAAGGGTGAGTAATTAATGACAGAATTTTCATTTTTGGGTGTACTATCTGTAATATGAACTGAACAGGAAGTGTAATTGGAATAAGAGGAAGAAAATTTACAGAATTACAATTCAAAGTAATTTGACACAGATAATGCATTCTGGGAAATTTATTTATTTATTTTTTTGCTTTTTTTTTTGTATTGACAAACTAGTTCAAAATTGCAGTTAATTTCACTGAATGTTATTTCATTTGAATTCTTCCTCAAAATCAAGCTACAGATTACCTCAAATTCAAATTAAGGATTTCTAGGGCTGCCCTCGACTAAAGATTTTTCTGGTCGACTACACTGTAAAAAACAATTTGTTGAGTCAACTTAAAATAATTTGTAACCTGGCTGCCTTAAGATTTTTAAGTTTAGTCAACTCAAAAAAAGTTTATTCAACCTAAAATGTTAAATTATACTAAGTGACAACTTAGATATTTGAGTTGAATCAACTTAAAATTTTAAGGCAGCTGGGTTACTTACCCATCTGTTAAGTTTAGCAAACCCAAATATCTAAGTTGTTACTTAGTACAACTTAACATTTCAAGTTGACTAAACTTATTTTAGTTGACTGAACTTAAAATTTTAAGGCAGCAGGGTAACAAATTATTTTAAGATGACTCAGCAAATTGTGTTTTATGTTTTACAGTGTAGTAGTCGCACATTTATTAATAAACCATATAAATAATAATAAGCCTTTAATTGCATACATAGCCTAATAAGTGCTCAAATGCAAAAAAAGCTTGCCACTGTGCACCGGCAGATATAATAATTCTAAATGTGTCTGGGAAAAACAGCAGGGAGACTGTGTTAATGTTTTAATAATTTATTGATAAACTGGTGCTTCTTTGTTTTCGGCTTAGTCGTTGTCACTGGTTCGTCATCTTAGCAGTGCACCTGTATGCTTGTGTCATGCAGATTCCATGATCGGAGAATATTTGTTTTTATTTAAATTGGTTTATTTAAAAGTAGACATTACACTGTCTAAAGATATATTTTTCATGTCAAGTTTCCACAAGTTTCACGCTAAAGTGAATGTGAATATGGCAGAAAGTGCATCCTGTTTGCTTTAATTATTTTACAAAAGCACAACGTTTTGTTGTTATTCTGAGTGCACACAAATAAACATAGAGTCTGTACAGATTCGAGAGATGTGTTACTTTTATCTGTATGATCAAAAATGACGGAGTATTTTAAGAGCAAGTGGCCCCATTGACGCCTCCATATGTCATGCAGGGAGCATGCTCAGCTTCCACACTTTTCTAGGTTAACATTAGATTGAGGGGCAATGTAAAGCATCTTTCAGATCAAAAGCCATATTTGAGGGCGATGAATAATAGGTGAGTGTTTGGATGTCCTGCCCGATGTATTATATTATCACATAGAACAGCCATTAACGATCTGTTCGTCGACTGTGTGAATTTTTTTTCTGCGACTAATAAAATTTAGTTCGATCAAGCCTCTTCTCATCGACGGTTAATCGACTATTAGGGGGCAGCCCTAAGGATTTCAGAATTTAAATGCCGTTCTTAATTCAATTCTGAATGATGCAAAACCCTCATATATTATATATGTATGTGTGTTCTCGTCTTGGATTAACATATCTCATAATACTACAAAAGGCTGTTGCTCCAGTCCCAGCTCATATTTTGTCCTCCCTGTGGAATGATTTCCTGTAGTCCTTCCCCATGCCCACCTCATATCTCATTGGTATGAAAGCCAAGACTTTCATAAATGAAAAATGAGAAAACATGTAATACCTCCACATCAGAGGAGGAGTTTTCATATATGCGCTTTGGTCGAGAGTTTTTCATGTTTCTTATTTCGCTGTTAGGCCAAACTGAGCCCTCCGACAGAGGTTACTATGTGGGATTGTGAAATGACAAACAGGAGGGGGTGGAAGACACCTGGGTCGCACTGTTGAGAGAACTTAAATTCAGCCACGTTGAAAACATGTTCCTGCCCTCAAGATACGCTCCCTCGGATGGAGATTCGCGTTCGAGTGCCTCTCGGTGACCTCGCTGAATCTCATTGGTCTTTTCTTCTAACCTCAGGAAAAGGATATTCATGTCCCGCTCGAAATGGCGCTTATTTATTTATCACGAACGTCTTGACTTCTGATGCCCGTGTTGTATTTAGACCTCGGCCTTTGACCGATTCTCTTATATCTGCTTCTAAAACCCAATCAGTCAATTTTGGGAGATTTCCTCAGCCTTGGTCTGATCTCGCTCCTCCGAGTGTATAAGAGTTGTTGAAGGTTAATGAGGAGCACTGGGGCGAAGAGTTTTCCAGCGGCTGTAGCCAGCAGTTTCCCAGCAGCAGATGCTCTCTTCTCAGCCTTGGCGACATGGTGAGAGGCTCCAGGCGTGGAAATCTCACTGTCCTACATAATGCATGACGAGAGATTTTTCGAGTAAACGGGTAGTGAATTTTTTATCACAGACCAATCGTACTGGCCTCTGTCTTTTTGAAGGAACAAACGATGGTCAAGTGGCTAAAGAGTTTTAAGGATTAGCTCCTCGTATCACAGATCCTGAAGCTCCAGAGGTTGCTGCATAATTGAAAAGCGGTTTGTGCTCGCTGTCTAACGGCAAAACTGTTTTGTATTGACAAGCTTCCAGATAGGGGGAAGATTAAGCACCGGTATCAGGAGAGATCGGATCTCTGCAAACTGCTGATATTTGTGGAATATCTCTATTATACTCAAACTCTGCTTTTCATGGCTTGTCACACAGAGAGTCTGCGCAGTACGGAAACACACAAATACACAGACTAAATCCCACCTTATATTTGTATTACCCAGTAATACCAATCGCTTAGATCCCTTTTGATCGTGGATTACTTGCAAAATCTCCTCTTCGCTATGAATCAAAGAATGAGGCAGATCAAAACAGATATTAGAGAGACTGCCTCTCTGACCTTTTCGTGGGAATGTGGTTTACATGAAATGAGATGTGATCACAGCATAATCATATCCTGGTTTAAACATCATTCTCTTCTCTTAAAAGGATGTACACATGTACAGTTTGGCAGAGCTGATAAGTGTACTATGTGTTTGATTGTTCTGGCTGAGTAATCACATGGCAAATTTAAAGGGATACTTCACCCAAAAATGAAAATTCTGTCATTAATTACTCACCCTCATGTTGTTCCAGACCCATAAGACCTTGGTTCATCTTCAGAACACAAATTAAGACATTTTTGATGAAATCCAAGAGCTTTCTGACCTTGCATAGGTCAGCAACACAACTGACATATTCAAGGCCCAGAAAGGTTGTAAGGATACTTAGTTTTACATCTTATTTTTAATCTCAGTTGTATTTGTAGGCTTCTACTCCATCCTGATATTTCATTTCAACTAATTCTTAGCAGTCCAGTCAACACTTTTCAGACTAATTATGCATGCACAAAATGTAAGTGTATGTTTCAAAAACAAAAATAGCCATTAACCTATGCCACATTTTTAAATTTGGTATGATTTCATATTTGGTTCATTTTGTTCAGTATGTCTGTACCTAGAATAACCCCTCCATGGGGTAGAAACACCCACCTGATTCCTGCAGGGTTGTGTGGGGAAAATGTGAGACGTTTATATCTACCTGACCTTCACACTCTCAGTGGGAGCCAAACTGCAAATGATAAGAGTCCTCATTGTAAGAACAAGGAGAGGAAATGGAAGGAGTGAGAGGAAAGAATGAGGAGAGCACACAGTGGGAAATCGGACGTGGACGGGGGGTATGAGAGGTGCTAGAAGGAAGGTTGAGTGCTGGGAGGGGGAATTCACGCCAGGCGTTTTGTCACAATATTAGAAATGAACAGCCTTTTAAATGTTCAAAGGTACCGTGCCTAAATTCCTAGTTCTTAAAGGGATGGTTCACCCCAAAATTAAAGTTCTGTTATTAATTACTCGCCCTCATGTCATTCCAAACCTGTAGGACTTTCGTTCATCTTCGGAACACAAATTTAGATGTCCTTACTGCCTTTCTGGGCCTTGAACGTGGTAGTTGCGTTGCTGTCTATGCAGGGTGAAAAAGCTCTTGGATTTCATCCAAAATATCTTAATCTGTGTTCCGAAGATGAACGAAAGTCTTACTGGTTTGGAACGACATGAGGGTGAGTAACTAATAACAGAATTTTCATTTTTGGGTAAACTCTTCCTTTAAAGAATCATTAACTTTCGTTGTGCAAAAGCTAAAAAGTTGTAAAGTCATGAATGGGAAGAAAGTCTCTTTAAGAGCAAGCTACAAAGTCTTGGTTGTTACAAAAAAGGCACTTTTGGTGTTTGTTGATTTGCTAGTGACCCTCTTTAGAGACAGACCACTTTAGGTACATTTTTAGTGACACTTTAATGCGTTCTGCCATATGTTTTTATGAGGATCTATCCGAGGCTAGGTGATAAACACTCTGTCTCAAGGACATCTAGACTCAAGAGACAATAAGTAATAGCATCTAGGTGGAGCACTCTTTGTTGGGCGGGCTCGCCTTGCTTTAACATGTTATTATGCCGGCTATTTCGGCCCCAAGAAGAAGTCATGCATTTTGATCTATGGCAGTAACTCATACGCAGCTGGTGCGGCTGATACGAGAAGCTCTTCACCGTAAGTAACGACAACATAAAGGAAATTTACCACCCTGCCACTCAGCTCTGGAGTAGGACTCTGATATACGGACAACATGCCAATGCTATTTCTTTCAAATGCGGGAGCTCATGAATCACAGAGAAACAGTCAGAGCGGAAGAGGTCGAGCGGTTTGATTTGGGAAAGGATCAGCGGGCTTGGGCTCAGAGGTCAAGAGGAAGCATTGTGTTGGGTTTAGATTTCGTGGACACGTCCATATGTTGTTTTGCATCACTACCAAGAGCACGTCTGGTATGTGGCTGAAGGACAACGTTTTTGTTTTCAGATAATGATGGATTCTGGCTCTCCTCTACCTGTAAGTTTGCAAACTTTGCAATGTTTCTTTTTTATGAAGTCGCCTGTGTGTTAAACTTCCAGGGGCAATGGAGACATAAAGACAGCAGTTACCCGCTCAGGCTGTGGGCATGATCCCGGCAGTGATATTGGATGTAATGTGTTGTTAGAAATAATAGTGAAGTTGCATTTTACAGACATTTGGCAATAAAACTGTGGTGTTCCCTTTGCTCTCCACTGTCATCATAATGGTGACAGCAGAGTGAAACACTGTGGTATGTCTGGGTTGTAGAAAATGTTGTGAGAAGACATCTTGATGACCTAAGACATGAGCAGTTTATGGTGAAAAAAAGTATTCTCATAGCTTCATAACATTACAGTCGAAGCATTGATGTCACATAAGCCGGGTTTCCATCCAAAGTTGCGAATTTAAGTTATGCACAAAAATTGGAATATTGCATAAAACATTTGCGAATATGCACCGTTTCCATCCAACAAGTCAAAGACAATAAAATCGTCACTTCCTGATAAACTAACACTATATATTACTAAAAAAAGTAGGAGAAGCCACTGAATATAATAATTTTCATATATAATAAATAACTTGCGCCTCAGAGCGAGCAGACGAAAACAATAAATGTGTATATAAATGTAAATGTACATTTTTGGCAAATGTAAAAGCCTTTTCACACCAAAAGCCTCAGGCTTTGAGAAAAGTAAATTCACGTCTGTACAGTAGACTGCAGAAGACAAAAATGTTAACTCTTCAGCAATAAAAAAAAGGAAAACAAATAGATTAACTTGAGTAATTTTTACTTATTAATATGGTTGAATTGGATCATCGAAGGTCGGGAGCAAAGACATCGGTTAATAAAATGTGATTAAATGCATAAAGGATATTTGTATTTCTCTCAACATGGGGACAGTAGAGCTTTTAATCAATAAATGGGAGGAGAAGTAACTGGCGTTACTTATTTGAAAATAGTAACTCAGATATTTTCTTGCCCATTAAAAAGTAATGTGTTACTTTACTAGTTACTTGGTAAAAGTAATGATATTACGTAACTTGCGTTACCCCCAACACTGGTTCTGGAAGGCAATTATACAGAAATACTTTTACTCAGACTTTGCTTAGGCATTTCAGAATGATTAGTGGTTAGACAGGTTTGCTGTCCCATAGTGCAAAGTCACATGACTTTTTTGATGCGTATGGAGGAATTTGTTTGGAAAATGCGTTTCATCTCCCATTATCCCTTTTCATCTCGCATTAACCCTTTTTTGCACAAGTCAAAAACCACCTCAAGCGAGCGTGTAAACTTTTTATTCGAAATGTTGCGTTTCCATCACTCGTTTCTGATGCCATACTTCAAAATGTACATAAACACAGGGTGATGGAAACATAGCTATAGACTATTTTATCAATGTCCTTACTGCCTTCCTGGGCTTTGAACGAGGAAGTTGCATTGCTGTCTGTGCAGGGTCAGAAAGCTCTTGGATTTCATCAAAAATATCTTAAAGGAGAACTCCACTTCCAGAACAACAATTTACAAATAATTTACTCACTCCTTTGTCATCCAAGATGTTCATGTCTTTCTGTCTTCAGTCGTAAAGAAATTATGGTTTTTGAGGAAAACATTTCAGGATTTTTCTTCATATAATGGACTTAATTGGTGCCCCGATTTTGAACTTCCAAAATGTAGTTTAAATGCAGCTTCAAAAGGCTCTAAATGATCCCAGCCGAGGAAGAAGGGTCTTATCTAGCGAAACGATCTGTCATTTTTTTCAAAAAAAGTATGCTTTTTAAGCACAAAAGCTTGTGTAGTACAGGCTCTGGAATGCGTGTTCACGTACTATTGAATCATGTCGAAAGGTCACGCCGAACGTAGGCGGAACTATAGACCCATTGTTTACAAAGCAAAAAAAAAAAATTCAGAAAAAATGAAGATTGTTTCGCTAGATAAGACCCTTCTTCCTCGGCTGGGATCGTTTAGAGCCCTTTGAAGCTGTATTTAAACTACTTTTTGGAATTTCAAAATCGGGGCACCAATTAAGTCCATTATATGAAGAAAAATCCTAAAATGCTTTCCTCAAAAACCATAATATCTTTACGACTGAAGACAGAAAGACATGAACATCTTGGATGACAAAGGGGTGAGTAAATTATTTGTGAATTGTTGTTCTGGAAGTGGACTTCTCCTTTAATTTGTGTTTTAAAGATGAACTTGAGTGAACTATCCCTTTAGTGCAGACAAGTTGTAAAAGTTTAAGCTTGGCAGTTGTTTATTTATTTGAATCTATCTATCTATCTATCTATCTATCTCTATTCACTTCATTTTTGGTGTATAAAAAGTTTTGCCTAAACAACTCCTTTTTAGCTTATGTAGTGGTGTTTTATTAATGCTGCATTGCTGTAGGCTTCTCTTGATCGTCTGCAGCCAGCGGGACCGTCAATAGGAAGTTCAACGAAAAACATTCCTCTGCTCACATTACCATTTAATAGGATGTTATCAGCTTGGACCTTGATTAAGACCTCGTCTTGAGCATAGAATGAGACGTACAACGAGTAGATTCAGCTCATACAAGCGTACTGTGCGAGATGTTAATAATTGAGAAGGCATCTGTTCCAATTAATATGCCCCTTCATATCAAATCCCCATTTAAATATCCAAAACTGGGTCACACTCTCTATAGCATGATGGGATGAAATAAATCGCCGCCTTTATATCATTACATTTTAACATTGCAGAATCTTTCTCATTCCTCCACAGACTTTAGGAGGAGGTCCCCTGGGTATTCGGCACAACTGAATTTAAAGTTGCTAGCGTGAATATCAGAATGCAGCTCTACGTGCTGACTTGCTTTGAATGATGAGGCAGATATTTATAATGTCTTTGGAATACATAAACCTCATTAACCTCATATTATGTTGATAGATGCTTTAACAGATCCTTAGCACTGTTTAGAATGCAAGAAAGTGGGCTTGATTTGTAAAATCCCTCTGTGGCCGTGATGTAGAGAGCATTTCTCGCGCAGAATATTAAGTTGCGACATTCTCCCACATGTCTCTCCCTCTCAATTGTCTGCTGCAGGCCAAAGCATGTGCGATTCCCTGTAGTAGCGGTAGAAGCATCAACGTTTTCTAAATTTGACATTACACATGCTATATATCACATGTGTGGTTTGCCAGGCTTATGCAACGCAGTGAACATCTTTGCTCTTTACAAAGCAGCGCAAATACGTTCAGCGCCAGGGAGGAATATAGGAATCATTCCCGAGTATTAGTTACTCTAATGAGGATCGTGGTCCTGACGCTCTGCCAACGCTTTACAGTGAGACTTAGTTGTTGCGATCCATGTGCGCCATTTGATCTAGAGCTGGATATGATTAAAGCGAGTTGGGAGACCTCAGAGAGGAAGGCTGGGAGACCAAGGGCAGTCTGGCTCCATCTGTTTCATAGAGAATCTTTAAGGAGCGCTGCTCCGTATGTGTAAATCTCACCATGCTAACAGTGTCGGATAAAAGGCGTGAGCCGACACCATTTGGAGGTGAGACACTCAGCAGTATTCTATCACGCCTGTCAATGGCAGATAGAGCTTTTATTCGGCGGTTTGGCAATTCACTCCCACCTGAGCTGAGAACAAACCAGCTCCGGTGGGTTCTGCTTTCAGAGGAGCACAAAACTCTCCGACTTCCTTTTATCCTCCCTCGTTTTTTTCCAAGCGACATGACATTTCCCATATATCGCGGATGTATTGCGCCACAGATATGTGCTTCGCTGCGGAGCATGTCAACTTGTTGTTGAAAGTCGGAAAAGAGTGTTTAAAGGTGGGCGGGAGCTCGGCGATTTGATTATTGCATTTTTATTTGTTTATTCTTAGATGCGCATCAAGAAATAACCCTGTCTGAGAGCGGCCTGACTGACATTTTGCAGAGACGGAAATAGTAAGCAGTAAAGACTAAAATGTGGTGCTACAACCCACAGTGTGTTCATTATTGAACACTTCTGGCATGCGGCTTTCAGGCATTTCTGTGGAAGGATGAACTCTGCCCTGATAGCTCACTTCAGCATAAACAGCCTCAGGTTCCTTGGGCAAAGTCAGAGCTTTAAGCTTTTTGTGTGCGTTCACAGGGTCTGACACCTGAAGCTCAAACTGCAAGGTGTGTGTTTTGTGGCTTGTGTGCTGTAATTTTTCTCTTGTGGGCACATCTTGTACAATCCAAAAAAAGACAAAAGTGAGGAAACCAAACCAAACAAAAACATAGGCCTACTCTTAGGTTTGTTTTACGTGAGGAGTGTAATTTGTCTGTCACAGTGTGCGAAATTACTTTAGTAACTTTACTATATTTTTCAATAGTGTAAAAACTTTTCCAGTAACAAGCTATTTTCAAAGCAACCAAACGCTATATGTATTTTTATGTAATGTTGTATTGCGCATGTAACTTTAAATGTAATGCTGAAAAGTCTGACTGAGTCAGTTCATTCTAAATGGTCCTCTTTGTGTTGGAAAGTCAAGTTCAGTCTAGAAAACAGCCTAGTCCTAAACAGTTCTCTTAAATGTAGCTTTCAAAAGTCCTATTGATGCTAGTGAATCAGTTTGAAACTGTCCTCCTTATATGTATTGTTGAGCAGCTCTATACAGCCCTCTTCTTGTATGCAGTGATTTAAAAGTGAATTATTCTAGTCAGTCTGTCTAGTGACCCCGTCATGTAGTGCTTGGATGTCTGTTAATTCTAGAGAATTGGTTTGTCCTAAATGTCTCTCTTTTTTATACAGTACATAGCTCTGAAAAGTTTGTAACTCTCTATACAATGCGCTTCTCTTTGTTTTGATTGTTTGGTTTGCTTGTATTAGACTGAAAGTGGATTCAAGTCATGACAGTTTAGTTTTAGAGGCTTTTGCATTGGAACTCTTTATATATATATATATATATATATATATATAGTAACAGTTACTATATAATATATAGTAACAGTTCTTTATGGTCCTCCAATCTGATCGGTTGATAAGAATGTGATATTAGAGTTACACTGTAAAAAATAAAAAACACAATTTGTTAAGTCAGCTTAAAATAATTTGTTACCCTGCTGCCTTAAAATTTTAAGTTCAGTCAACTCAAATAAGTTTAGTCAACTTGAAATGTTAAGTTGTACTAAGTAACAACTTAGATATTTGTGTTTGCTAAACTTAACAGATGGGTAAGTAACCCAGCTGCCTTAAAATTTTAAGTTGATTCAACTCAAATATCTAAGTTGTCACTTAGTATAATTTAACATTTCAAGTTGAATAAACTTTTTTTGAGTTGACTGAACTTAAAATTTTAAGGCAGCCAGGTTACAAATTATTTTAAGTTGACTCAACAAATTGTTTTTTACAGTGTAGTTCTGCACAAAAGGTGTCTTTTAAACACACTCCATTGTTATTTTTTTATGTATTTACACACTCGTGCCGTTGAAATGCTGTATGAACTTAATATCACAATCGAAGACGTGAGATATGGCTGTATATCGGCATGCTGTGATTACCTACAGCACTCGACCTGCCTATATACAGCCATATCTCAAGTCTACTCATAGTGTATATATATATATTGCTAACCAAGTTTTGTTTTTAATTTGTTGGATTGATTTTGTTTCTTTAAAGTCTGTGTAAAGCAATATTAAATATGTTTGTCAACTATCAAATATAAATAAATTTAAATAGAGCTGAGCTGTTTTATAAATTATGACAACTAGGTAATATACATTAACGTTATGAGGCATAGCTAGCCAGCAAACTGTAGGTTGTAATAATAACTAATGGCAATGACAGTAATTTATCAGATAGCACACATACGTCTGCAAGATGTCTGTTAAAGATCTCTTGATCTGCTGCGTACAAACGTCTGGCAGATGTCTGTAAGATGTCAGTTTTACATACATTCTAAATCATAAACATCTTAAAGACAACTAATAGACGTCTATTTGACATTTGATAGGAAACGTCCAATAGATGTATTGCAGATAAGCAAACTACGTCTTGCAGATGTCTTGCAGATGTAAATGCAGATGTCAGATAGACGTCTCATATGATTTTAGGCTCACCCAAAAAATCCTGAACACAAAATGGTTAAAAACGGTTTAACGGTGTATCTCTACAATGCAGTACTACATAGTTCACAGTCTTTGTAACATATTTTCAGCAATTAAAATTGTTCAGAAACAGTTCTCTGAATTGCCCTTACACCGACTTTCTTCACCGAAAGTTTCTTTTGTTTCATTGTGCTATCCCATAGATAAATTAATGAACTCTTTTCTCATTAGGTAGTGTGCAAGCCAGAGAAAAACAACAACAACAACAGCAGCAAACAAACAAACAAACGGCTGAAACAGATGGCATTTTTATCTTGTAATAGTGTTGGAAAACTGGGACCTCTCAGACAAGCCCAGATTCAGGTTTCTTGACAGCTCTGGGGAAACAATACAATAGTACAACACACTGTATGGATACATCAGTGCTCAAAATGAGAGCATGCTTATCCCTCCTCTTACAAAAGCACCCCCCCTCCCCCATCAATGTCTTTGTTATTGAAGCCCATGACGGTGTTTTAATCATTCAAGGATTACATATTCTTCTTCAAAGGGATAACTAGCATGTACAACGTTTGCACAAATTTTGCTCGGAAGGCACTGAGTGCATACACAAGAGATTTACACAGCATCATCTGTTGACACACGTACCACCCCAAAAACAAAAAAAAGCAGTAAGTTGAACTTGTGACTGGATTAAACAATGAATAAGTGTGAGACAGGTAACACCATTAAAGTTGTGATTTACACTGATTATTAAAAGAGAAGTTCACTTCCAAAATAAAAACTTCCGGATAATTTACTCCACCCCATGTCATCCAAGATGTTCATGTCTTTCCTTCTTTAGTTGCAAAGAAATTGCATGTTTTGAAGATTTTTCTCCATATAGTGGACTTCATTGGCAGCTAGTGGGTTAAAGGTCCAAATTGCAGTTTCAGTGCAGCTTCAAAGGGCTTTACACAATCCCGGGTGTTTTCTATCAAAACAGTCAGTCATTTACTTAAAAAATATTACAATTTATATACTTTTTAACCACAAATGCTCATGTAGAGCCCTTTGATGCTGCATTGAAACTGCAGTTTGGACCTTCAAACCGTTGGCCACCATTGAAGTCCACTATATGGAGAAAAATCCTGGAATGTTTTCCTCAAAAACCTTAATTTCTTAGCGACTGAAGAAAGAAAGACATAAACATCTTGGATGACATGAGGGTGAGTAAATTATCAGTATTTTATTCTGGAAGTGAATGAATCCTTTAGTAAGTGGAACTGAAAGAATGTAACTAAGTACAACAACAAGAAGCCTGTAACCACAGAAACCTTACTACAGTTACATTTTAAAGAGTTTTGTGTAAATATGTAAATAAAAAGTAAATTTTAAAAGGTTATAGCAATTTACAACTGTCTGTCATTCAATTAAAACTTTTAATCAGATTAATTAAGTGAGTGATTAGCATTCTTAAGATAATTAACATTAAATTGCTCTGATAGCATGAAAATTCTTTAATTTGTAATTTATGTACAGGTCAAGAGACATGGTTAACTGTTATGGTTTATTTAATATCATAATACTAAATAAATTAACATATTAAATTGACACTTCTGCTCAAACATTTTATTAATTTAATAATAATTTCTGAAACAAGTATCAGTGTAGTACTGTCTGCTCCACTGATCATTTCATCATAATTAAATTAATTCTGCAAGTTTTCTCCCACAATCAGTACAGAGATGTTTGTATATACTCTATAAATTATTTAATAAAAATACAAAACCAGCAATATTTTGTGTACAATAATTGCAATACTTGTTAAGTATTGCAAGTATTATGCAATACTTGTCACTTTTTATGCAGTGTTTCTCACACTTGTTTGGTCATGCCCTCCAGATTTGGTGCAACATTTTCCACATCAAAATGTAGTCCAGAAGTTTTCAAACTTCATCTCAATTCTTTGATCTCAGCATATCAGACCACAAGTTATTATTTCAGCATGGCTCACTCAAAACTAATGTTGCATTGGCAAGGATTTATTTTTTTCTTCGAGCCGACAATGTCATTTCTCATCACAATGATGTTTTTGTTCCTTGTTTACACAGAAATAGCCCCGTACAGATGCACTGTGTGCTTATGTAAATGCTTGACTTTTGTTATGCTAAGCACTCCGTCCCTTTCATCATTTTTTTTCAGCTCTTGGCTGGCTGCTAAAACAGCCTCACCTGAATGTTTACGTTCATTGTTAACAGGACGGTATATGTTCGGTGCGACTTGAATTTGCCTTTGTGTTCAGAAAGAATTGTCGCTGGCTGCGATGAGGAGAGCTTCCACAGGCACGAATAAAATTTCTCTTGGATAAAAGAAAAGTATGTAAATGGACCTATAAACAGATGGAGAAAAGGACATTTAAAGAGTATGCTGACCTATACAAAAGACATTAGGCTGAACAAAAACTCTGCGTCTATGTTTGGTACTTTAATTAAATGTTAGATTTTTTTTTCCCCCTTTCACTTTGTTTATCATAATAAGTAATTAATTTCTCTTGGTATTTCGGTGCAAGCATGTTTGGCTGAAGATCCTCATCTAAGAGAAGTAGCAAATTCATTGCATGCTTTTTAAATGCTTGTATTGAAAAAAAATAGCGCTTTCTATTTTCGATAGAAATAGATAACAGGTAGAATTTCACAATATCAAAATTCTTGACTCTTTGAGACTCCCTATAAGCCCTGAATGCCCTCCCAACCCCGTTTACCTCATTTACGTCATAATTTAGCTGAGATATATAGGTCACAAAATGGCTAATTTAGGAAAAAGCTGCAGATGAACAAATGATTAATGTTTCAGATTACAATTTCACATGCAATTTGACCGTTAATACGTGTTGATTGCTTGTGAAATATGCAATCTGAAATGGGCTCAACTGTTCATTTTTTTTCCAGTGATGTTTTGTTGAGGAAAGCTGAGAAACCCAGATCACATTCTCACTTGAGTAACACCAATTCATTCTCACTTTAGATGTGATCAAGAGCATTTGATCTGATTTAGTTTTTTGTTAAATAAATTGTCAAATGAAGTGCTCTTCAATTAGAGTAAGCTTCTTCAGTCTGTCAACAAATGCTTCTGAAGGATGTCAGGTCAATTTAGTAGTAATTCGAGAGGGTGGAGAGTCTTAATCAATTAAAAAAAAAAAAAAAACATTTTGTCCTTCAGTATTTTTTTTATGTGCTTTCCAGTAAATATATATATATAAACGTCATTAACATTAGTAACATGAACTAAGAATGAACAATACTTCTACAGCATTTAATAATCTTACTTAATATTCATTTCAGCATTTATTAATGCATTATTAATGTTATTAAAATTACAAGTTGTGCTTGTTAACTTTAGTTAATGCACTGTGAACTAACATTTTTATTAACTAACATTAACAAAGATTAATAAATAGTGTAATAAATGTATTATTCATTGTTTGTTCACGGTAATACATTAACTAATGACACCTTATTGTAAAGTGTTACTGATTTATTCAACAAGAAATACATTTATAATGTAATTTCAAATAAATGCTATTCATTTGAACTTTCCATTCATCAAAGAATCATTAAAAGAATATCAAGTTTTTTTTTTTTGTTTTTTTTTACAGGTATTAATAGTTCAATATTGATAATAAATAATAATACAAACTTTCTTGAGCACCAAATCAGCATATTAGAATGATTTCTGAAGGATCACGTGACACTGATGACTGAAGTAGTCAAAATTCAGGTTCAACATCACAGTAATAAAATATATTTGAAAATATATTTGAATAGAAAACAGTTATTTTAAATTGTAATTATACTCCAAAATATTGCTGTTTTACTTTATATATATATATACTGTATATCAAATAAATGCTGCCTTGGTGAGCATAAAAGCTTCAAAATTCTTTTATATTTCACAAAAGAAAGGTTTGAAACCACATAAGGGTGAGTAAATGATGACAGAAATAATTTTTTTGGGTGAACTATCCTTTTAATGTTTTTATTTTTATTATTATTTTCTATTATAATTTTTTTATGAAATGATACTCTAAATAAGTAACTAAATGTGCCTGCAGGTGGAGATAAATGCCTTTATGATTTGTTTAAATGGTTGATTCATTCAGGAAATAAGTAAATGGCTCTCTTTATGAACGGGCCTTTGAATCATTGACTCACACGATTCATTCAAAACGTGGATTAATTCAGAAACTAAACACCGCTTTTTTTCTCTGAGATGCACAACAATTCTATGGCTTTAAAGGTAATATGTTCTCTACAAATCTGATCAAAAACACATAATATTGTGTTTAAAATACAACACAATATCAACTTCTTATTTACTGAACTGTTGTGCAAATCACATTTAAACTCGTAATGGGACAAAATGCTTGTTGCTGCTGATGTGATATTGCTTATCATAATATAAATATGAGACAAAAATACATACAGGGGTATTTTTTGCATTAATATCTTGAATTTTAGGGCATAACTGCATTTATGACTGCATTTATACATCATTTGTCAACAGTCAAATATATGAAATGCAAGATGACGTACAGGTCTGGGGGCGGGGCCAGCACGTTAACTGCGTTAAAATATTTTAATTGCATTATTTTTTCATAACTAATTAATGAAGTTAATGTGTTAAACTGACAGCCCTAAATTTAATATAATATGTGACCCTGGACCACAAAACCAGTCTTAAGTCGATGGGTTATATTTGTAGCAGCAGCCAAAAATACATTGTATGGGTCGAAATTATTGATTTTTCTTTTATGCCAAAAATAATTAGGAAATTGAGTAAAGATCATGTTCAATGAAGATATTTTGTAAAATTCCTACTGTAAATATATCAAAACCTAATTTATGATTAGTAATGTGCATTATCAAGAACGTCATTTGGACAATTTTAAAGGCAATTTTTTTATTATTATTATTTAGATTTGATCATATATTCAAAAAATTGACCCTTATGGCTGGTTTTGTGGTCCAGAGTCACTGTAATATAATATAATATAATATAATATCATATAATTATATCATATATTATATAATATATTTTTATATAGGCAAGTATTTAAGTCTTACGCAATTTTGCTTCCCAAGAAAATGCATCTTGTTTAAAATATGTTTAAATATTCTTACCTGGAACACAAAACTAATAATTAATCAATGACTTTTATGTCATCATAGGTGCAAGAATTCCTTTTCATCTCCAAAACGTTGTTTTACACCTCCGTCTTGTTTGTCCACTATAAATATGACCTCAATTCCATCGGATTGCTCTGAATATTATATGTGAAGCTGCAAAGCTGTTAGACTGTGGGAGAACTTGAGGCTTGCGTAGAGGCTGCTGTCTGGAAGAACTTGCTTTTTTCATCTCCTCTGCTCCTCCGTTCTCTTGTCCTCCAGGCCACCCACTTCCACTGCAGTGATGAATAAAACAAGAGATGCTGGTTTGTTACGTTTGTGCTGACTCTCTGTGTTTTAAATGAAGCAGCAGACAAGCGCGGCTACGCTTACAAGTAGCGCCTTGGTTGGTAACACACATACTCACAGGCAGGTCACCAGGGGAAGGTCAAACGGCTTTTGAATACTTCGCTCCATTGAAAAGCTTCCATGCTATACTAGAGAAGGAAGTAAACCGGGCCTTGACCTCTGAAGTACGTGGAAGGAGAGAGAGAATCCCATACTGGATGCTGTCGGTGGACCTTTTAAGTTTGATCCCATTCCCTTCTTTATTTCTGCTCATGCTCAGTGATGATGGATGATGAGCCTGGGCGCATTGTGTTGGATCTTGCATATCTTCAGCCAAGCTTGTCAGGAGCTGACCAACCTGCTTTTAAATTAATCCATCCCATCTCTTTCTCCTCCTCCTCCTCCTCATCCTCCATTCTCTGACACCCCGGAGTGAGTGGAGCAAGGCTGTGTCTTCTCATGCAGAATTTTTCACAGAATTACATCAGTGTCAAGCAGGCGAACGCTTCCAGATAATTTACCTCTCAGCCGAGATGGATTTGCATTATAAATAAGGGAATATTGCCAGTCTGCGATGGTGCCTTATTCAAAATAGCCTTAAGAACTGTTAAAGATGCCTAACTGAGCACGGGCACCTACTTAAAGTGTCACGATCCTTGTTTATCATCATCTGCCTAAGTTTCAGAGAGTGTGGCTATCTACTTGAAAATGTCACAACAAGCTAAATGCACTTGCGTCGTGAACAGCTCTGTTTGAGAATCGCTGAGAGGGTTGTCTAGGTTTAGAGAGGATGTCAGAGTCTTCTAACCTGTAATTCTTGATGATTTTCACACAGACCTGCTGTAGAAACATTCACTTTTCACCCGCGTGCACTTTATGTATCTTAACAGATTGGCCTCTTCAGTGACAGGAATGAGGGCTCATGTTGGGATTCACTTGAGAATGTCAGTACTTAGAGCCGCAGTTAAAAAGCAACATTTCTACCTCATTACTGAGACCACCTGTACATTTTCACACACTGGCTGTGTCTGAGTGCTGAAAAACACTGCCGTCTTAACGGTAGGAAGGCAACAAGGCGCATCCAAATGTGTCATATTCTGTCTACCGAAATGCCTTTATATGAGCTTATGTTTGAAAGCAGCAAACGTTACACTGCAAGAATAATTTTCCTGCTTTGTATATTTGTCTGGTTTTCCAGACATAAATCAAGACACATTTAAGTGAGAAGTAAAATGACGTAAGATATTAAGTCTTGTTTTGTGATCTTGTGAAACAAATCAATGTATGTGCTAGAAGGGGAAGAAAAAGTCTTGTTTTCCCTTTAAATTTAGTTAATTTTACTTACCCCACTGACAGACCTATTTTTTTTAAGTGTAAAGTTGTTTTGCTAAGTAAATGTATCTTGATTTTGGAATGTTTTGATATTTTTACTGGAAAACGAGACAAAAATAGTAAGAAAATCCTTACCTTTCCTTTTTTTGGGGGCAGTGTATTTTTTGCTGCCTGTGACATCCCACAATCATGGTGCATGTGCAGAAATTAAAATTGTGTCTGATATAGTAGTATAAGGAGCTATTAATTACCTTTTTTGTGTGCCTGATGCAACACCAACTACACTGACATATGCATGATTTAACTATATAAATATTTGAATTATAGAATATAGAGATGAACAGTTATGTTTGACACTGATAATATTATTACTGTATATTTTATATATATAACTGTTCAAAAGTTTGGGGTCAGAAAGTTTATTTTTTAATTTTCCATTATTAAAAAAAAAAGTGTCACGTGATCCTTCAGAAATCATATTAATATGATGATTTGGGGCTCAAGAAACATGTCTTATTATTATCAATGTTGAAAACAGTTGTTCTGTTTTTTAACTAACTTATTTTATTATTATTATTTTTTTAATATTCTTCCATAAATTTATCAAGGTAAAACTCATCAGGTTAAAAATAACACATTTTATTTGAAATAGAAATATTTTGTAATATTAAAAATGCCCCCCCATCCCCCCATTTTAAATTAATTATTTGCAATATAATATATTGGCTTTATTCATCTGTATCTGAAATTGGGTCTGTTTCAAAAAAAAGGTTTTATTTTTTTTTTCAAAAGAATTCTCTTATGCTAATCAAGGCTGCATTTACTTGATCAAAAATACAGTAAAAAACGTGAAATATTACAGTTTAAACGAATGGTTTTCTATAATAATATATTGTAAAATATAATTTATTCCTGTGATGCAAAGCCAAATTTTCATCAGCCATTACTCCAGTTTTCAGTGTCACATGTTCCTTCAGAAATGATACTAATATGCTGATTTATTAGTTTGATTATCAATGTTGGAAATGGTTGTGCTGCTTAATATTTTTTTTTGAACCTGCGATTTTTTTTTCAGGATTTTTTGATGAATAAAATGTTAAAAAGAACAGCATTTATTCAAAATAGAATATTTCTAATAATATAAGCCATTGCTATCACTTTTATTTTTTATCATTTTAACACATCCTTGGTTATAAATTACACTGATAATAAATCAGCATATTAGAATGATTTCTGAAGGATCATGTGACACTGAAGACTTAAGTAATAATGCTAAAAATTCAGCTTTGCATCACAGGAATTAATTACATTTTAAAATATATTCATACAGAAAACATTTATTTTACATTGAAATAATATATTTATAATATTTCATTATTTTTTTCTGTTTTTGATCAAATAAATACAGCACTGATGTGCATAAGGAACTTATTTAAAAAAAAAAAAACATTACAAATCTTACTGATCCCAAACTTTTGAACTGGAGTGTGTATAGACAGACAGACAGACAGATAGATAGATAGATAGATAGATAGATAGATAGATATTGGTACAGTAACAAATGTATTTTCTATAATTCTTAGACTGTGTGTCATCTCCATTTACTAACACAGAGTGGAATAGAGTAGACAGGAAGCCATGAGGGAAAGAGAGAGGGGGACGGAATTGCAAAGGAGGTTCAAACCTGGGTCGCCTGAAGCACAAAAACATGTCAGACTGCTCCCGATGAGGGCACGAGACTCTGACCCCAGTAGTCATATTTAGTACAACCTTAAATATGCCCAAGAAAGTCCATCGGGAAATGGGCAGAAGGTGCAGCATGACTCGGTCTGGCTGAGTCATCTGTATTGTTCCATATGTCAAGTTCAACTGTCCAGAAAAAAAGTGACTGGAGTGAAAAAATATTCAAAACTTTGTATTTTATAGACCTTTTGACTGTGCATGAAGCCTCATGTTATATTTAACGCACCCTTGCCTATAACCACCAAACAGCTTTTTAAAATCCTTTATGGCAGCGATGCTATAGATACGGCTGTGTTAATGAAGCATGCCGCCATTTAAGACAGAACAGCATCAATATGTAACTGGATTCAGCCACGTTACACTGCAGTTCTGATGGATGCTGAATATTGACATTTTGGACCAATGGGAAAATACTAATTAATTAATGGGCAATCAGTATCCAAACAAGGCTCAAGATCAATTTCCATTGTAAAATAGCAAAAGCTACTCTAAATATGTGAAACCCGCAACGCCACTGCGCTTGATGGAGTAGTTAAGTAAATTAAATTTAAATATACATTTTTTTCAACTTGACTTCCTTTCAGCTGAGAAATCGACATTATAGTCATTAAATATTTGGATGGTAATGTCTAAAGCGCTTTTGAATTTGTTCTAGATCATTAAGCATGCATTACGGAGCCTTGAAGCTTGTCAGAAACCGGTTTCCTTAGGGAAAGCATGTAAAATTACTGGCGGTTAAGTTTTTGACTTGCAGATAGGTTTTGGACCTCAGAGCCGTGAACTCCCTTGCCTGATTCAGGTGCAAGAACTTTCCAGTCCCTTGGGATTTTTTTTTTATGTGAGCTCAGCTTTTCGCTTTGCGACAAACACAGACGACGAGGACGCTGCGGGGAGCCGGAGCAACAATCGTGGAGCCGTACGCAGAGGTGAAAATAATTCTTGGCCTGCCCCACTTTCCCCGGCTTCTCCTCTCATTTCTTCCGCGCCTTTCCGTCTGGTGGACAGCATGACTCATTGTTGGACTGTCACTCTCTTAATGATGTCAAAGGGTCCTTCTCTAACAGGAGTCGTGTCTTCACGTGCCCATCTGTCTGAGGACTGAGCAGCCCCATTTAAGCCAGGTTTGATTAAATGTCAGAAGCAAAGATGTGTGCAAAAGGAAAAGGTGAAGGACAGCAATGCAGGATGGAAATTGCTTTTGAGGGGCAGGGGAAGCTGGCAGCTCAATGCATTAATGATGAAGGGAAATTAATTTACATTGTAATAATGAAAGTGCGTCGGAGCCTGAGGGAGGGAAGCATGCAGTGTATTTCGCTGAAGAAATACCGTCTTTGGGAATATTTTTCAAATCGCTCTCAAAAAGGATAATGTGCGGCAGGTGTCTCATTGCACACGCAGGTCGTGTCAAGCCATCAACAGGGAAAGCTTTTGCTGGTGTGTGTGTTTCTGCCAAAGTCCTTTAATATGCCCGTTATACACTCGCCTGAATGAGAGTGTTCCCTGGTGTAAAGCTGAATACATAACAGTCTTAACCACTTGTGACTCAATCACAGCTCCTTGTCTTGTAACAGCTGTATTGTAAGATTCTCACAAACACAAATTAACAGTGACTATAGTGTTGTTTGTAATTCCATTACACTCAATTAACCCACAGTGACTTCTTTTGGATAAAACTGTTTTACTTCTTGATTTAGACTTTGGTTTCATATGGCACAAGGTGATTTGTAGGTGTTACGTTGTAAGAACGAAAGTCCTGGCTTTTAGTTTAAATGTATGTATTTTTGACTGCATTAAAGCATAAAAACACCATAATACAGTTGCAGATTTTTAGGAAACATGTTAAAGGAGAAGTCCACTTCCATAACAAAGATTTACAGATAATGTACTCACCCCCCTTGTCATCCAAGATGTTCATGTCTTTCTTTCTTCAGTCGTAAAGAAATTATGTTTTTTTGAGGAAAACATTTCAGCATTTTTCTCCATATAATGGACTGATATGGTGCCCCGAATTTTAACTTCCAAAATGCAGTTTAAATGCGGCTTCAAACAATCCCAGATGCATTGGTAAAAGAACCCAGCCAAAAAAGAAGGGTCTTATCTGGCGAAACGATCGGTTATTTTCATAAAAGTAATACAATTTATATACTTTTTAATGTCAAACACTTGTCTTGTCTTACTCTCCCTGAACTCTGTGTATTCTGACTCAAGACAGCTAGGCTATGTTGAAAAACTCCAATCGTATTTTCTCCCTCAACTTCAAAAATTATTTTAAAAGCATCCTACATCGCTGCAGAAGTTCCGACCCAGTCTTTGCAGCGTGAACTTGCAAAGAAGATCAAACACCCTTAACAAAAAAGGTAAAACAGCGATATAGGATGATTTTGAAGTTGAGGGAGAACATGAGATGGGATTTTTTCGACATACCCTAACTGTCACGAACCGGAACAAAAACAGTCCAGGCGGAGTAAGACAAGACGAGCATTTGGCATTAAAAAGTGTATAAATTGTATTATTTTTATTAAAATAACCGATCGTTTCGGTATATAAGACCCTTCTTCCTTGGCTGGGATCGTTTACAAATGCATTTGGGATCGTTTGAAGCAGCATTTACACTGCATTTTGGAAGTTCAAAATCCACCATATCAGTCCATCATATCGCGAAAAATGCTGAAATGTTTTCCTCAAAAGACATAATTTCTTTACGACTGAAGAAAGAAAGACATGAACATCTTGGATGACAAGGGGGTGAGTAAATTAATTGTAAATTGTTGTTTTGGAAGTGGAGTTCTCCTTTAAAAAGCTACAGCTAGTTAGTTTGATTTGAAAATGTGCATTCCGTGTCGGAATGTCTGTTTTTGTATTTGTCTGCGTGGTTCTGCAGTGCAGTCAGTCAGAGATCACACATTCTACCTGGTCTAAAAAGCCCAAGCATCCAGCTAAATAGCTCTACGACAAGAGGCATATTAACCCTTAAATGCATTAATTTTTCGCCAATCATTATTACATATTTGTGTCTTTAGCAACCTGGACCTACATATCCAGCACAGACGTATGATGATCTTACTTCTGCAATAGCAAAAATCTCTCTTGATATATTAAAAACAAATACAGAAGAATAAAATAAAGCATATTTTGATACCTTTTGAAACTTGTAAGGGTTTAATTTGGGCAGACAATTGTACCATCGCCGTCATCGTCAGAGTGCACTTCCACAGTACATTCAGCATCTGGTTCATATTTGTGATCTCAACCATATTCGCAAAACTATCATTTTCAATGACTTTAAAATCAATAGTTTGATTGCTTATTCACCACATCCATCATCAAATGACAGTGACATTTATTTTATGGCATACAGTAATTGTTCTGCAGTAAAGCCATTCAAACCATTTCAATTTTTGCTGATGATATTCTTTTGTTTTATGCCTGCGGTAATTGTGAGTGAAACATCACGTCATTATTGTCTATTAAACTGTGCCACCTCGAGGAATAAAGGTGAATTGCATGTATTGAGTCATCAGATTGTTGAGCAGGAAAAATATACTTACACTAATACACACCTCTAGTGGCCCTATACCCTTTTTATAAAAGAAAAAATGAATCATAAAACAGACATTCTTGTAAATTTTAGTATTTTTTTGTTATATTGTTTATAATGAATAGATTGAGAAATACTAAGAAAGTTTATGTCTAACTTTAAAAAATGAAGGATGGAGAGGGTAGTGAATGTCCTCAATCTGGCCACCTACGTTAGCATCGAATCTGAGGAGGGGGGTGAGAACCAATATTTTGAATTTAGACTGCACTACCCATTCAACCTCTGACTGTCAATATTACATACTGCATCTTTAAAGGGCTAGTTGACATTTTGGTATAGTTTATTTACTTTAAATTACGCATGTCAAAACTGGTCTGCCTAACAATACAGGTTTTAGTTCGACTGCAGCTAAAAAAGTTACATTTGTAACATTGTTGTCAAAGCTGGGAGACTAGTTTACACCAGCCAACTTCCTTAGGATGGTTTAAAGCTGTTTGTAACCAGCAGGATTATTGTCGTTGATAAATTAGTGGGATATCAACCAGATCTATCAAATGTAATGCTCAAAATGGCAGCTTAAAAGAGACATTTTTTTGCTCTAATGCGTGCATTACAAAATAAATAAATAAATAAAATAAATAAATAAAACACTGAATCATCATGAGTTTTTAAATGTATAATTTTCCAGTTAAAACATCTAAAATTCCTTGAAACAAGATTAATTCACATGAGAAGCAGCACTGCATAAGATATTACGATTGATTAAGAGTTATTAAGACTTGTTTTCAAGTCAGAACATGTTAACAAGTTAACAAGTCTTAATATCTAATGTAGCGTTGCCTCGGAAATAAAATATCATTTAAGGAATTTCAGATATTTTTACCGAAAAAGAGGCAAAAAAGAGTTAACATATTTAAAAATATATTTTTAGTCTGCACATCAACTGGGCTTGCCTAAAAAATGTATTTATTTTTGTCATCATTTTAATTTAAGAAGCATAATACTGTACATTATCTTATACCGTTGTCTGATATTTTTTATTAATTTGAATTATATTACTGAAGCACAGTTTTGACAAGCAACCGAGATTTAAGTCTTTCTCCATTCAGGTTGATAGGAGCTAAGATGGCCCAGGGGTGTTGCAAATATGGCCTCATAGTGGACTGATTTGCCTTAAAGGAACTTCATCATTCAAGTTC
Organism: Labeo catla; assembly: GCA_012976165.1. Lineage (NCBI taxonomy): Eukaryota > Metazoa > Chordata > Actinopteri > Cypriniformes > Cyprinidae > Labeo > Labeo catla. The sequence goes on from VONZ01000198.1 coordinate 182,463, forward strand.
TCACACTGAAGAGCTGTCAAGCCATTGTCATGCTCAGATCTGATCCAGCCCTTATTGCAATTGCAGTTGTGTAAACAAGCGTTTTTCTGATAACTTAAAACTACATGACAAATACATTAAAAAAACGAGGACAGAACAGTCTGTATTTACTGAATGTAAAGCATTTTCTCACTTAGAATAAATATACTTTATGCCTTAATGAAGTAGCTCTGGTTAAGCTAGTTAACATGGTTGGGACACCTGCACACCGGCATCCCATGGTGGGAATCAGCGTCCAAACACGGCATATTTATGCAGGTCTTTCCAGCAGGGGTGTCATCATTGTTTTAATATGGTGATGATGGGCTTTGTTAAAAATAACTGCAAATAACCACAGCGGGTTGCCAGTTGTTCATGACGATTTAATTAAATTTCACCCACGGCCCAATAAATGCAGGCAGAGACTTGAGGGTAGACCACCATACATCCTCAAACAAAAGCCTGAACAGCACCGTTTGTTTGCGTGCTGGCAGACGACAAGAGGTCTGCACGGCTGCAAAGCAAAAATTGAGAGTTATTAATGGCTGACAGTGCGTGGCGGGCCGCTGCCAGTATGATAAACAGTGCTCTGTGTTGCTGTTTTTATATCACATATTATATCAGGCCATTACTGCACTCAGTGGTCTGCAAAGCTCATTAATCCGCCTTGTCTCAGAGGTGTCACCGCAAACCAGCCGTCCTTTTTAGAGACGCGCCCCGGTGGCCGTAAATCTGCACCTAAGATGTGGAATCCTCACGCCATCGCAATCCAATGCATCATCATCATCAGGCCGTGCCAATGAGTAAGTTGTCCTCATTATCACCAAGGACCACAAGGGGGGATTGGGGTTGTGAGTATTTTATCCTTGTGTGCTTTATCCTAAGTGCCGTACTTAAGAGTATTGATCTGAGTGACCTTAGAGGTCAAGCTTTGGCTGGTTAATATGGTCTAGTTCAGGCTCTCTGATCTTTCTCTATATATGGCCATACAGAAAGATGTAGATTTTGTTATTGTGGGTGTTTTAGTATTTTAAAATGGACCTACACTACTAAGTTTGAAATATATATATATATTTTTTGTTTGTTTGTTTGGGAAAGAAGTCTCTTAAGCTCACCAAGGCTGCATTTATTTGTTTGAAAATAGAGTAAAAAAGTAATTATGTGAAATATTATTACAATTTAAAAGAACTGTTTTCTATTTTTATATATATTTATCCATGTAAATTGTTTATTTGATGACAAAGCTGAATTTAAAGCAGCCATAACTGTCTTCAGTCTTCAGTGTCACATGATCATTCAGAAATTATTTTAATGTTGATTTGGTGATCGAAATACAAACATTTCCTATCATGTTTAAACCATTAAAAAGTTTGGGGTATGTTTTGGGCTTTGTTACTTTCTGTATGAAACAAGGTCTGAGATGTCAAATTCTGTTCATTTTATTACAACATTCAAGCAATAAATGCCGTTTTGGCGCTGTTTAATGTGGAGTGTTTAATGTTTAACGTTGTAGCGCAACGGCATGGTTGCCAGGTTTTCACAACGAAACCCGCCCAATTGCTTCTGAAAACTAGTCCAAAACTCAAGCCCAATCGCATTTCAGTGGGGTGACCGAGGGAAAATCGTGGACTTGGCAACACTGGGCAGCTGGAGGTGCACGTGAACTGATCATCTCCTCCGCTTTAATATCAGCTAACATCACGAAAAAGACATTAATGAATGAGTAGTGAAAGAGCATAACTTACCGGAATCCGTATCCTGTCTCATGTAATTGCTCAATCAGTGTTTCAATCGCGGAAAGGTGTCAAAACAACAGCATGTCAGGTAATGTCACATTTACCTCAGAAAACATATTCGATGACCATAAACTCATTAGCCTGCACAAAAAAAACGAACTCTAGAGAGGAGCATTTTGCTAAATATGCACCATATACCATTTTATTCGTTGTAATTATTACTGTTCTTTAATATTTAATTTATGTTTGAACAAATCCACCGAATTTTTATGACAGACACCGTTTATATATATATATATATATATATTTAAACTAATGGAGTAGAAATATAATTATGCAAAGTAACTTCATTATTATAAAAACTTAAAGTGTTTGTATACAAATCAGTTAATTTTAGACTCTGATATTAAAGTAATGTAGTAACATCTGACTCTCTTGTCTGTTTTACAGCATCAGTTGAGAGACTTTTTTCCTTTGAGAAAATGTGCCATGTACTGTACCTGATATATATCCAAAATAACCTGTATCGAATCAAATCAAGTTGGAATTGGAATGAATTGCAAGGTTGTGAATCAAGAATTGAAATTTGTGTCAAAACCTAGCCATGTTATTGTTTTTACAGTATTTTATTTTGTAATCCAATTTGGTGAGTTAAGGAAACTTCTTTCAAAAACATAAATCTTAATTATTCTGAACCTTTGCCATGTAGTGTATATTTTTTCCCCCCCAGTCAGCTGCTTTTGACTTCACAGCTCAGTATGGTCCCTAGTAAAGCATTTGGGATGCAGTGCCTATGAGGAAAAGTTCAAATTGCAAGCTTCCAGGAGGTCCCACGCTATTTGAGCAGTGCCTTTGGGATGAATGCTAACAGATACCTCTCTCCAGGTGTTACAGGCCTCCCAAGACTCACCTAAGAGAGTTTCCAAATAGCAATTTGTTTGCAAATGCAACATGTGTCTTAGCTCCATTACACTGCCACCCTACTGACTAGGGTTTGCAAGACAGGGTGAACCGGAGAGACTTTTCACCCAGCTGTGGTCCTCTCAAACTGTCTAACAGTGACAGGCTTGACAGTGTGCACCAATATAGAGCCTCTAGCTGCTCTGACTGAAGTGTAGGAGGGAAAAAGTCGTCTTTCATTTTCTTCAGGTCGTGGCAGTTCGCTGAGAGAGAACACATTGTAATACCCGCTTAAGGCCAATTATCCAAGCTCTTCTCCAATGAATCTGACATTGTTTGAGAAGATCAGTGTGTTATTGTCATCAGAGTGACAGAATTATTGTTGCATTATTCCATGTTCATCTTTTTTTATAACACCAGTAAATTCCTAAAGGTTTTTGCACTTTGATTATCCTGTGAATTTAAAGGGATAGTTCACTTAAAAATCAAACTCATCCTTTTGATGACCATTGCTCATCTTCAGAACACAAATTATTAATCAAAGATATTTTTGATGAAATCCGAGAGCTTTCTGACCCTGCATAGACAGCGTACCACGTTCAAGACCCAGAAAAGTAGTAAGGACATAGATAAAAATAGTCCATGTGACATTAGTGGTTCAAGCTTAACTTTATGAAGCTACGTCAAAAAGAAAAATAATGACTTTATTCAACAATTTCTTCTTGTCAGTGTCAGTCTTCGATGCTTGTTCAATACTATGATGAATGTGTGTGGTGCTGCTGCAACTTGATGCAGATTGCTAATTGTTGGCTAATCAGGTTGTGTGCTTCTATTTTTATTTTGGATAGCTCCTTGATTATCTGCCATTTCTTGATACTGCTTCCCATTCCGATTTAATCCAAGGTGTTTTATCAGATTTTCTCAAAGTTCTCTTTTCTTGGGAATTGGCAGATTAAGATTGGACCACCTGTCTAGGACTGTTATTGTGACCAGATAGTGACACAGAACTCTTTGGCTAAATGAGTCCAGTTGCCCTTGGTGTGTCAGCGTGAGCCAGACAGTGCTATTTCTTTGCTCTTTGATTTATTTGATGAAGTTGTCTTTTGCCTCACAACTCAATTGCCCAAGAGCTGCACCCTCTCTGCCTGTTTAGAGCTGCAATCCGGCAGCTTGTAAATCAGAATTCGCAACTACCCTCTCATACTCGCGCACACTTACACTGTCTCACTCATCCGAAGAAGAGAAGCCCCCACGGGATAGTCAGTAGGACTGATTAAGACAGGCAAGAATTTGATTCCTGTTGCTTTATTCCTCTTGAGAGTGGCTGCAGGATATTAATCTGGCCAGTGTTGCTTATGAGGACTTGCTACAGGCTCTTGAGCACTTTATTGTGAAATTACGTTTTGTTCTCAATCATGCTACCTAAGTGCTTGAGGAAGTCTTTGCAGCAATTTGAACAAGCATCTGTGTCCTTTCAACATTTATTTTTTTATTTATTATTCTCAAGCATCCTGAGCCGTCTGTCTTTTCTGTTTTGTTTTGTTAAGCATACTGAAACATGACAACAAGGTGCGTTTTGTTGACATGCAAGTTCTCAGCAAAAATAATTTTCTTAATGAGTATTTTTGTCTTGTTTTCCTTTAAAAAATGTTAACTTTCTTACAAGGTAAGATTACAAGAAACAAGTAAAGAAATTGAAGGCTTTTTGTTCCAAACCTGTAAGACCTTCATTCATCTTCTAAATGCAAATTAAGACATTTTTGATTAAATCTGAGAGCTTTTTGACCCTGCATACACTGTAAAAAAAAAACAAAAAACAAAAAAAAAAAACAGAAAAAAACACAATTTGTTGAGTAAACTTGAAATGATTTGCTACCCTTCTGCCTTAAAATTTTAAGTTCAGTCAACTCAAAAAAGAAATTGAAATGTTAAAGGAGAAGTCCACTTCCAGAACAACAATTTACAAATAATTTACTCACCCCCTTGTCATCCAAGATGTTCATGTCTTTCTTTCTTCAGTCATAAAGAAATTAGGTTTTTTGAGGAAAACATTTCAGCATTTTTCTCCATATAATGGACTGATATGGTGCCCCGATTTTGAACTTCCAAAATGCAGTTTAAATGCGGCTTCAAATGATCCCAAATGCGGTTGTAAACGATCCCAGCCGAGGAAGAAGGGCGTAGCTTATCTAGGTATCTTATCTAGCGTAACTTATCGAGCTTTTAATAAAAAGAATACAATTTATGTACTCTTTAATGCCAAATGCTCATCTTGTCTTTCTTACTTCTGCAGCGATGTAGGGTGATTTTGAAATAATTTTTGAAGTTGAAGGCGAAAATACGATTGGAGTTTTTCGACATACCCTAACTCTCTGAGTCAGAATACACAGAGTTCATGGAGAGCAAGGCAAGACGAGCGTTTGACATTAAGAAGTATTTAAATTGTATTTTTTTAAATGAAAATAACCGATCGTTTTGCTAGATAAGACCCTTCTTCCTCGGCTGTGATCGTTTACAACCGCATTTGGGATCGTTTGAAGCCGCATGTTTTCCTCAAAAAACATAATTTCTTTACGACTGAAGAAAAAGACATGAACATCTTGGATGACAATGGGGTGAGTACATTATATGTGAATCTTTGTTTTGGAAGTGGACTTCTCCTTTAAGTTGTACAAAGTGACAACTTAGATATTTGAGTTGACTAAACAAAAACATTTGTTTGTTAAACTTCAAAGCTGGCTTGTTACCCAGCTGCCTTAAAATTTTAAGTTGAATCAACTCAAATATCGACGTTGTCACTTAGTACAGCTTAACATTTCAAGTTGACTAAACTTTGAGTTGACTGAACTTAAAATTTTAAGGCAGTCGGGTAACAAATTATTTTAAGTTGACTCATCAAATTGTTTTTTACAGTGTGGACAGCAACACAGCTACCACATTCAAAGCCCAGAAAGGTAGTAAGAACATTGTTAAAATAGTCCATGTGACATCAGTGGTTCAACCTTAATTTTATGAAGCTATGAGAATACTTTTTGTGCTCAAAGAAAAAAAAAGAGTTTATTCAACTAATTCTTCTCTTACATGTCAGTCTTTGACATGCATTCAGGAGAGTACCAGAACGCCGGCTCCTGCGCCAGGTGCATTGCTTTCTATGCAGGGTCAGAAAGCTCTCAGATTTAAATAAAAATAACTTAATTTGTGTTCCAAAGATGAACGAATGGTCTTACGGGTTTGGAACGACATGAAGGTGAGTAATTAATGACAGAATTTTCATTTTTGGGTGAACTATCCCTTTAAGAAAAAAGTGTTTTAAGAAAAAATATTTGCATAATATTTTATAAATGTATCTAATTTTAAGGATGTTTTAGTACCAGCAAACAAGACAAATTTACTCATTAGGAAAGTAATTTTTGCAGTTACAATGGATTCTCTATCTAACCTAACTGAATTTTGAATTTTATTAGTTGGCAAAACAAATCAAGGCAGATGCGCATGAGTTTGAGCATAATACCCCCATCTACAGCATTCCCCATCGCTATGGATGAAATATGCGGCTTTAGAAGCTTCCACCTTGAGTTTTGTTTCTATGGCAACTCTATTCTGTCCTTAGATAAAAGACCCATTATGATGTTTTGCAGAGGATGGAGACAAAGTGAGTGTTTTTTCTAAGATTTTTCTTGTTAAAAGCCTGACAGTGTTCACAGTGCCCTGCAGGTAGTGTCTTGACTTGGCCTGTTCACAGCTGACCACAGACTCTAATGTGATATGGGCACATCTCCTGTGTGCCACTCATTGAAAGAGCACCAATTTGTCTCCACGTACTGTGAAAATACTCTGCTTCAGCCTACTTCCCACGTACCGCTGAGGGTTGACAATTTTTTGACGTAGCTCTCATGTATACAGGTCGACAAGATTCAATTTCCTTGTACATAGATATACAAGATTCAATTTTAGGCCCTGAAATACTGTTTTCCGTTGCAGCTGGATCTGTAGAGAGACCAACAAGTGTCGATGAAATTGCTTTAGAGAAATATTTTTACTCTGCCTGAGCTTTTAGATTCCTGATGTGCACATATGTACAGATCGTTGCGTTTACATGTTTAAAGACTTGTCTGAAGCTTGAATAATTGGCTTAAAAGCTGGTATGTTTTCTTTTACCTCATCTAGGATTAATTTATTGAATTAATCAAGTAAGGTGCTGAATAAAGCCAGATAGAGTAATAATAATAATAATAAAGCATTGATTTTTGGCACAGCGCTGCTGTCTGGAACTCATTTTATGTTGTATAAAGTGATGATGTTTGTGCTGTGCTGTGCTGGCTTTTCTTATGTTTATTTGTTCACTATGTACATAGTCATTTACCATTTTTTGCTTCTAAGACATTTTGGTAACAGTTTTTTTAATTTTTATTGTTTAATATTTATATTTCATTTGGTTTGCATTACATTATTACCTTAGCAGTGTTTGTTAGTTAACAAAACAGGATACATAAACTCTAAACAACTTTTGGTCAGAAATTAAATAAAAGTGTTACAGAGCTATTTAGATTCTGCTCAAGAATCTAAGTTCATTTCAAGTTTCTATTTCTTTGTTCTGTTGTCAATCATATGATAAATCCCCTCAAATCCTCTTTTTTCAGGGGCCATTTTTGATGAGTCTGCCAAAAAGGATGATGAGGTGTTCCGCATGGCAGTGGCAGATCTCAACCTCAACAACGAGATCCTGGAGACAGAGAAGATCACTGTGTCCGTGGAGTTTGTAGATGGAAACAACCCTTTCCAAGCAGTGCAGGAAGGTATGTCATTTGAGTATTTTAATCTGTTTTCAGAACACCTTTCTGGACTCTTTTAAATGGACCTCTCTGGACTCTTTTGAACCTATTTAAATGTGAGTCTCAAATGAGAAGTGATTCCAAAAAAAGCCAATATACAGTAATATGTGCCACCTCAATTCAAGTTAAATGACGGTTAGAAGGGAACAAGACAAATTGATTTGCTGGATGGATGAACGGATAGATAAATCATTCGGTGGGTCGAGCTAGATTAAATTAAATACATTAGTGGATAGATAGATAGATTGGTTGATAGTTCAGTGGTAGGTAGGTAAATATGTACTGGATAGATAAGTAGATAGGTTAGACAGGTCAGATGGGTGGGTAGACAGGTTCAGTAAATTGGTAGATGGGTAGATAGGTTCGATAAACTGGTGGGTGGGTAGTTGAGTGAGTAGATAGATAGTATAGGTGGGTGGGTAGATGGATAGGTTAGATAAACTAGTGGATGAATGAGTAGATAGATATGTACTGTAGGTTAGATTGATCGAAGGGTGGGTGGGTAGATATGTTGCATAGATAAATATCTATGGGGTATCTAGATAGGTTAGATAAATAGGTGGCTAGGTAGATAGATAGGTTAGATAAACTGGTAGGTGAGAGAGTAGATAGTATAGATAGATGGGTGGGTAGATAGATTGCATAGATAAATATCTACTGTAGGTTAGACAAATCGGTGAGTGGGTTGATATGTTAGACAGATCAGGTGGGTGGGTATCTAGACAAGTGGTGGATGGTAGATAGATAAGTTACATAAACTTGTGGGTTGATTGGGTAGATAGATCAGTTAGAGAGGTGGCTTAGTAGATGGATAGGTCAGATAAATCAGTTGGTGAGTGGGGAGATAGGGTAGATAGGTGGGAGGATAGATAGATATGTACTGTAGTTTACTTCGGTCAATTAGATAAATTGGTGGCTAGGTAGTAAATCGATAGGTGGGTAGACAGATAGGTTAGATAAACTGGTGGGTAAGTGGGTATATAAATAGATAGGTTAAAGAGGTGGCTGAGTGGGTAGATAGGTTAGATACATGGGTGAATAGGTAGATGGGTTACACAGATAGATACGTACATTAGGTTGGATCGGTGGTTAGATAGATATGTACTTTAGGTTAGATAGATAGGTGGGTAGATAGATACTGTACGTACAGTATATAGACTGCAGCGCAGCATATACAAAATTAGATCATACACATGAACTGGTGGGTAGTAAATGTTGTAAACAGAGCAAATGTAAAGCAGTTGTTGAGACAAACAGATGTAGGCAGAGGAGTCAAAACAAGTCAATGTTTCATGCACACAGCGGAAGAATTGTGGAGTCTTATGGCAGTAGGCAGGAATGACCTTCAGTGGCACCCTCTGTTACACCGTGGATGGATCACTCCGTTGCTGAATGCACTCTTCATTTCAGCAAACATGCCTTGGAGAGAGTGGGAGACATTGTTCATGACGTTCATTAAGTCAGACACCATTCTGCTCTGAGCCACTACCTCCAGAGTCAAATAACGTTTGCATAAGACAAAAGACATGAATAGCCCGCATTTGTTTACTTGCTGTTAAAAATATACGTATTATGATGTAAATGGCTTGGTTGAACTTACGAAGGAACTTAAAGGGTAAGTATGGCTGAATTAGATGCATCTTGTGATCATTAGAATAAAGTCTTGCCTCAGTCCTCCACTTTATATGCTCGCTCTGCCTGACGTTACGCAATTGTCTGGATCCAACACTTTCATAGCATTCCGAGGTCAGCATTATCTCAGCCTTTAATATTTGATTTAAGATCAGTGGAATGATCTAATAATACCATGATGCTGTGGTTTCCACAAATTAGTGCTGTTAGTTCTTGGAGCTGGGCCATTTTCTGTTATCCTGCAAGAAAAGAGGACAGGTACAAGGCCCTTGGAATGCTGCCATTCATGCATCAGCAGGTTCACTGTGCTCTATACAACTGCAGAGTTCAGTTAACTAGCACTTAATCTAACTTTGGCATCTGCCTCTGTTTCTCCCTCTCTCCTATAAGAAAGTTTTATATGCTTGTTCTTATTTGTTCCAAGGTTTCTGCCAACCGGTTTTGCTATATTTAACAATGGAGCAATAATGAATTGATCTGCTAAATGTTTCAAACAGACCAGGAACTAAACTCGAGACAGTGTGTGATACTTTACACAAGGGGGAAATCACTAAGTAGGGATTATGTTGGTATGTTGTTTATTTGCATGCGCTGCCTGCGTTGTTTTGGCACAAGATTCACTAAAGGATAGATAATAGTGCAAAAAGCCTAAAAATTAGTGCTCATTGCTATTTATGTAGCACAGCTCTCCAGGTTGTAGAGGACCTAAATAGCATCATTAAAATGTGCTCGACTACGCCGTGCGTGGATATATGTCTCATCATGATGTTTATCGCCATTATTTGATCATCATTTTGATGAATTACTGCTGCCATGATCAACACAAAATATGCACAAACACCTCTTTTCAATAAAAGTCTGTTTACCGGCTGCTTAGCATGGGCGGTAATAGCGCACAAATAATTGGACTAGGCAAATGGCACTGACTGAGCCATGTTTGTGCTGAGAAGAATGACAATGGCAGTATAAACAGAGGCTAGTTAAGTTAGACTACGGGTGGTTAGTGTATTAGAAATAGGTTTATGAGCTAAAATGCCGTACACTGCAGAGACGCAGCTGTTTAGAGGACATTTACATGTGTTTTAAGTGAGTAATGTTATTTGTTACATTTAGTATTTTTTTTCATTGGACAAATCATCTCGTATTTAATGATACAGGGCTTTGATTTAAAAAATAACACATTAAAATAACCCAAAAGTATCATGGATGCTTGACTCTCATTATGGAGCATCCCCTGTTTACATATGTTAATGTAAACATGCCTGACATTTTATCTGACTCTCATTCCTCTCATTTAATCATCTGTGATACTGTTACGCTGGTTGGCAAGCATCTCAGCATTTTGTTCTCCTTCGCGGATGAATTCAGCGGCGCTGTCATCCTTTTAGCCGCGTGGAGCCTTAGAGGTGAAAGGGAGAGTGGGACGTGTAGTTGACCCCTGTCATCTAATGGAGAGGCCTGCATTAGCTAACTACACCCTCAGCTCTTGATGGTTCTCCTAGCTCACAGAAAGCGCTCCTCTTCTCCGTTTGCCATCCTTTTTTTTTTGTTTGCTGGAAGATTCTCAGTGAGGGAACCTAATTACAGGTGCACATGTGTTATGGTTCAGCATGAGCGCAGACGATTCTGCTTCTTATGGATGTATGATTCTGGACCTCGTTATGTATACCTCATTTGTTTAAACATCTGTTTGTCTTCTTAAAGTCAGCTTCCTGCTATGTGATTAGACGACACGCATCCAGAAAAGCTCGTCTCTCATGTACAATCTGTTCTAGCCTGGAACTTTTTAACAGGCCAAGAGATGATAAAAACAAGTTTTGTCATAGAATAATCCCAAGATTTGACAGATTTAATTGACTCTCTAATGCGTAGATCAAACTCATAGTGCATCTGTTTCCTATAGCTCTTGATTAATACATGTAAATGAGGTAGGATTCTAAGAGTGCACATTAATGGAGATCAGTATTCACACATGCTGCTACTCGCATTGATTGTTGCAAAATTTAGCAGTTTCTGGTGAGAGTTACAGTAGCTGTTAGCAAAGTTGGGCAGAATTTATGCAAATTAGCAGCGACAACAAATGGAAGTGGGGTCAGAGGCCTACAACAGTAGCAAACAACAGCAGATTGAAATTGCAGACTGTTTTTAAGAAGTCCTGGTATTTATTAAAATTAAAAAAAAAATTCCCTTTATATTAATACATTTTTTTTTCCATTTTTATATATATATATATTAATAGAAAATAAAGAATCATTTAGTAATTATACAAGGTATATTTTTATGGAACTGATAAATGGAATAGAGTTACATCTAAATTTTTATTACTTTTTTTTTTTTGGGTTTTGACACACTTCTGGGTTGGTGGATATAGTTCTGATTTAGAGGTGGGCAATACGACCAGAATTTTATATCATGATATGAGTAATTTTATTTCACGGTAACAATGTATATTATGATATAGTAACTTTTTAGTAAACAGTCAACGATTAAATAAGAATAAGAAACTAATTACAGGCATTACAAAAAAAAAAAAAGAAAAAAACTACTGTAGAACAAATAAGAAATGCTGCATACATTATATAAAGTAATCAAATGTATAAAAACACTTCATAGTCTTTACTGTGTAAATTAAATTCTTATTAAAGTTACAAAAGTGATTTAGTCAAGAGTAGGGATGTAACGGTATAAAAATGTCACGATACGATAATATTGCACTTGAGTGAGTAAACACTAAGTTTTTGAATGTGAAATGTAAAAAGTTAATAACTTACATCTTTTTAAAAATGATGCTCGTATAGGTACATACAATAAATGCATGCAAATACTGAATTTAAGCCAAGATTAAAATGGTATTTAACAAAACATTTTTATTCCCATATTTTATCCCCCCCGCAAGTTGGCAACCCTGCATCTCACTATAATTGTAGTAAAATACTGTAATCATCTGCTGCGAAAATAAAGCATAACTGGTGGCTGTTGCATTGCCAAAAGTGCGCTAAACTCACAGCACACGCAATAAATGAGTTCATTGCATTCACTGTGAACAGAGTCATTCTGAGGCACGGAAAATACCAGATCACAAGCTGATCGTCTGAACGATGTGTGCATTTCATTTTGAAACGCACAGTGAAAATGAAGGGAATAAGTCATATTGTGCTTTTGGTTGTAGTTTTAGTTGAGAGATACTCTGCCAAAGCAAAATTAAAGACATTTTACATTAGAATATTTAAAAAACCTACACTTTTTGCCCGGAAGACCTATACTGTTTCATATCACCATGTGACCACGATAATATCGAGAGAGTTGCGATACCATGGTATTAATAATATTGTTACATCTATATGTTACATCTGTTTGATAAACGTGAATGACAGACAGCAGTAATATTAGACTGCTGTCACTTTAGGAGCTGCCTGGATACAATATCCTGTTACTTACAGTACGTATTTTCTTTCTCAGCTGTTTGCTTTCACTTAAGTCCTAAATTTTGACACATAGAAGTATGTGAATTTAACCGTTCAAGGCCTGTAAAGCGGCGAAATAACTTGGTTCAATTCGTCTTTACATGGAAATGAGTTCTCTTTCGCTGCTGATTGCATTTTAATGCATAAAATCACTTGTTTTTAAACCACAATGCTTCATGTGAGCAACGTCATGTGAGCGTGTAACCGTGACAGATAAGACATCTCTACCGTTTGACAAATTTCTACCAGTTAATTGTGTCTTTTATTATATCACTCATCCCTATTTTGATTCAATCATATATGTTACAGTATGAATTTTATAAGATATATTTGCTATTGGCTTCTAAATATTTTTTCCCACATCCTGATTCTTCTAAATAACAGCAGATACAGATACACGTAGAGATAATGACTTCGCTACACACCCCTAGAATGCGTCTAGGTGAAAAAAAGGCTAAAGCAAGCAATTTACACATCAAGAAATGTATAACCTTGTTTTTAACCTGAGTAGCAGAGTGAGAAATTCCTGTCTTCTAATCTTCAGGACTGCACTGTCAAGGTTCATCTGGCCCTAAGGAGTAGAAGAGAGTAAAATATATTTATTTATTTATTTATTTTTTGAGTGTAGTATGAAGAGTTTGTATTCATTGTGTACATGTCTTTGCCGCTGGTCAGATTAGCCTCTCTGTTCCCAAATGGTTGCAATGTAAGTGTGTGTACGTGCACATTGAGTGCTTTGTTTGTGTAGTTTTCTGGATGCTGCTTCTCTGATCTGCCAACATAAGACTGGCAGGTTTTCTTTGAACTCGCATCAGTAATTACAGAATGCTCTTACATAGATGTATCTTGTTTTGTCCCTTTCTGTGAAGCATCATCAGGCTCACTGGAGAGTATGTCTCTAAGAAAGGTCAGAAGCACTGAAGGATGACTAGTCAATTGACGGGCCCTTTACATACATTTCGATTCTAAGAAAACATCCATGTGCTTGATGCAGTATAGATTTGTTTTTATTTATTTATTTTGAAGGCCAATCACCATAAACCATTTATTGTGGACCTGCTAGCACCAGTAATTTTGAAGGATGCACACAAACCAGGACTGTAACTACTGTAGACACTGAGACAGTCACGTCCACTTAGTAGTCGATCAATATGGGCTTTTCATTGACAAATTCTTGAGCATATACCTTCAGTTCTTTCCATTCTTGAATTTTTGGATACTTCTTTGCTTCCAGAGAATAGTCTGTGATGTATGTACCGTGAGCTTAAAAAAATCCTGTCACTATGGACACTATGGAGCGGTGAAAACACCTTTCCTGGAAACGTCACAGTGCGCCTGTCAGAAGACCTTCATATAATGTTTTCACAGAGCTGTGTACTGAACCTGCCTGGCGTCATGACATTGCTGTTAAAATGCAATCTGGTCCTTTGTGATAAAACTGATGTTTTTATAATATTCTGCTCGTTTTTCTTTTACAGTATGTCATGAGTTTGACATTGCGATGAAGTGTGGTGCATGGTGGGAATTTTTACTTTTTTTTCAGTATGAACAATGGTGACATTATGACATCTATAATGCAGGGTCAGTTTATAAATAGAAATATACTTGCAAGAGAAAGATAAAGGGACTAATTATAATGACGAGTGAAGATTCTGAATCTAAATGCAGCCCAACATGCATTTCAGACATTTTACATTTAAAAATACTTTGAACATTCATGATTATTGCATCACTTGAGACTTTTCTTATGAGAGGAATTCTGAAGCAGAAAAGGAAAATTAAAAATGGATTTTAACAACTGAAAAAAGTGATGTCTGGTGTTATTAATTTTTCAGAGGTAGGTAAAGTTGTTCCAGACGACTCATTGTCATTGTTATTGTTTGCATGGGCTCTCTAAATTTGTCTGAGTCACATTTTAAAAACAGCCTATAAATTATTAATTTTATGGATTTGATGTTAAATCTCGGTTGAATTGAGGCTTTTCATTATTGATGACGGATAGCAAGGTAATATCACTTTCAGGATGGTCGTCCTCTGCCGTTGGGAACCGCTGCAAATTTGTTTTCATTTAAGAACGGTTTACTTAACTTTCTTTTTCTTTTTCTTTTTCTTTTTTTAAATCATTTACTCCATAAATCAAGGTTGATAACACTTGTGGGAGTTCCAGCTGTTAAACTCTGCCTTAGGCTATTTCAAATGACTTTTACAAAAAAAAACAAAAAACAAAACAAAAAAACATTTAGTTTTAAAAGACTGCTAATGTCTCAAACTACAAGAGAGGGATTCAGGCTTTGGCAGGTTTTTCAAAGAAAGCCTCAAGCGTCTTAAGTTAAAACTGCAAGCTGACACTGAAACTGAAATAACTGTCAACTCCTAGTATAATACATTAATAATGTCTGACTTAAATATCTGCCACATTATTATTAAACTCATACCTGCAGAAACAATAAATATAGTTTTACTACTTTTTATCTTTTATATAATAGCGCTATATTAAAATCTGTATTATTTCATAGTAATTTATTCATTTATTTATTTAAAATGTATTAATTACATTTATTTTGTAGAATTTTGGTGTATTTTAGAATGCATTGAAGGTGGGGGGAGTGAATAACCAGCGATCTCACCCTCAATACCATGATTGAGGTGAATCCTTTGAGCAAGGCATCCCCAACTGCTCCCCGGGCACCGCAGCGATAGCAATATGGCTGTCCAGTGCTCCGGGTGTTTGTTCAATCCTCACTACTGTGTGTGTGCGCTTGGATGGGTTAAATGCAGAGCACAAATTCCAAGTATGGGTCACCATACTTGGCCACACGTCCTTTCCTTCCCTTCCCTTTCCTTTCCTTTCCTTTCCTTTCCTTTCCTTTCCTTTCCTTTCCTTTCCTTTCCTCTTTTATCCATGTCGTAATATGGGTTGCGTGTAGCTGAGTTGGTAGAGCATTGCGTTATGCAACAATATGTAATCATGTGATCATGCGATCATAGGTTTGATCCCAGAGAACGCACCGTGCTCATAAAATGTATATGCACTATAAATCATGATTTTGCATGATTTCTGTGAGGGTAGGTTTAGGGGTGGGGTTAGGTGTGGTCATTCATACAAATTAGCCACCTAGGAAAATATTACAAAGTACTGCGAAATCAGTGTAAAAAGTCCACACATTGCATTTAAATAAACACATATTTTGATTGGTAATGACGTCATACATCATTTCATGAGGACAGATGCAACACGACACAGTCATTGTTTTTACACCCGCTAGAGGGCGCCTAACCTTAAAACCTTAAAAATAAGGTGCTTGCACAAACGACCTATAGGGTCGTTTTTTGTTGGAGGACAGGCTAAGTCCACTATACGATGAAAATCCTGGAATATTTTTCTCAAAAACTTAGGGCTTCAACGATTAATCGCACGATGTCGTGAGGCGCGTTTAGTCAATGAAGCCGGTACTTTGATTAGTAGTAAAGCTCCATCACGTGCGTTCAGCTGGAGCGGCAAGTAATACACAGAGCCTTAAAGCACTGACAAGCTACGCCAAAATCGCGATTCGATTTTGCGCGCGATTTTGGCGTAGCTTGTCAGTGCTTTACGGCTCTGTGTATTACTTGCCGTTCCAGCTGAACGCACGTGATGGAGCTTTACTACTAATCAAAGTACCGGCTTCATTGACTAAACGCGCCTCACGACTAGGGCTGTCACGATTATGAAATTTGGCTGACGATTAATTGTCTAAGAAATAATTGCGATTATGTCAATTAATTGTCTCAAAAATAGTAAGGAGACATTTGAATTATTTATTAATAAACTAGTGTATTCTATGTCAATGTCGCAAAGATCCTGATTCGCAATCTCCTCTTTGGGCGCGCCTTTAGAAAGAAATGCATCTTTGTGGATTACATAATGAAAGAGTTTTTGTTTTTGATTTGTTTTATTTTGTTAGGCAATAATTTTTCGCACTGATGCCTCCATGTCAAAGCTTGCTTTAGCTTCCACTCTCCGCACAAACGTTTGAATATGTGCCTAATAGCACACATTTACCTGCTAGTTTAAGCTAGTATTGTTCTATACCTGAACTGTTTTATATCTATAGATTTTATTGGGGGAGGCAACTGAACAACTAGTCTCTCTTCTGTAGTATGTGGGGTGAATCCATGGGTGAATCACAGGGAAAGCAGTACCAGAGCAACAGGAGCCTTGACTCGCTCGTGTTGCCAGATCTTGGTAGGAACCAAAAAAAAATGAAGTAATTCCAAATGCTTTTTGCTAAAAATAAGACCAAAATATAGTGACTCATGTCTGCTTAGTTTGATAGCTCCATAAACCTGATCGCTTTTCCATCTGAGCTTAAACAACAAGCCCAAAAAGCGCTTGTAATGAGTGATCATGGCAACACAGACAGCATGCACTCTGTGAAGCAACATGAACAAACATAAACAAAACACAATGTCTCCGTGCACAATAATCGCGGTTGTCTGAATTGACCGTGGTTAGATGAAATAACCACGATCAGGCGGTTATTTAATAATTGCAACAGGCCTACTCACGACATCGTGCGATTAATCGTTTGAACCTTTAATTTGTTCACCACCACTGAAGTCCACTATATGGTGAAAAATCCTGGAATGTTTTTCTCAAAAACTGCAATTTGGAACCAACCTGATGACCACCACCGAAGTCCACAATATGGTGAAAGGTCCTGGAATGTTTTTTTCAAAAACCTTAATTTCTTTTCGACTGAGAAAGAAAGACATGAATATCTTGGCTGACATGAGGGTGAGTTAATTTTTATTCTGGAAGTGTACTAATCCTTTAACCAGAGTTTCCTTCACATCCTCACCTTTTATTGTTGTTCTTCTCATCCGGTTCTTCTATACGCACATCCTGATATTGCCTTTCATGGTCTTCACCCTCTAAATGCCCCCAGTCAGTGTTTCAGAGGTAGAGCCACAATCCAATTATCCAGCCTCTAATCAATGGGGGGTGTTTCCAGCCGTGAGTCTGACATTTGTAATAAAGCGATGATATGATGGCATTCTACAGCTGACAGCTGGGTAAAACCCCGCCACTGTGTTTTGGTGGCATCTCAGAGGAACTTGGCCTTCCAAATGTGAAGTTTGGCACTTCTTCAATGGGGAAACTGGCACTTTCAAAGTTTCCCATGAATGATGGAGGGACATTTCTTTGCGCTTTCGTAAAATGGGAAAACAGCAGCTGGCGGAACGTCTCTATTGGACATCGCAGGAGGGGTAGCCGGCTTCCTACTCCTGCTGAGAGCCGACCGTCTGAGCTGTGAGTGTGAATTTGGCTCGACTGATGGAAATGATTATTGCACAGATTATTGTGAGAGGAGTCAAGCACTTGATGGTTTCAAACACCAGTGTTATGCAAGTTAATTGGTTTTCGGATTTAATTGGGGAAAAAAATCAGGGGTTTCAGACGAGCAGGCTTGAAATACATTTGAGGAAATTTTACTTACAAACCCCAGACCAAGGCTGTGAATGTGTACGCTAGGGCTGCATGGAAAACTGCAAGCATAAAGGGGTAGTTCGCCCAAAAATAAAATTCTGTCGTTATTTTCTCGCCCACACATTGTTGCAAACCTGCAGGAATTTCTTCTGTGGAACACAAAAGAAGATAATTTGAAGAACTGTTTTTGTCCATACAAAGACAGTCATTGTATTTCATTGTATGAATAAAATATACTAAAGCATTCCTTAAAATATCTTTTTTGTGTGTTCCACAGAAGAAAGAGAAATAAAGGAGGGAAAATCAATTGATATAATAAAGTATAATAAAGTGTAAGTTTGTGATTTTGCAGCACATTTCAAGTGCTATTCATACTGTTGACATCATCCTGACTTGAATGCTTGCGCGTGTGTGTGCTTTAACTCTCCCATGCTGTGATTGTCTAAAGCGTAGACACAGCTTTCAGTTGTCTGAAAAGAGAGGTCCAATCACCCTGGGGCTAAAGCGGTTGCCTCTTGCCTTCACTAACCAGCCTGCCTCTTTCCATTGCTTTTTTTTCTCCCTCTGTCTTTCTCTCCATACACAGCTATAGCAGAAATAATAACTCTCATTTATTTCACAGATTTCCTTCTCAACCTCAATCGCATTCTTTTCAAATCATTCCATTGGATTCTGTCACCGTAATGACACTTCTCATGCCTGATCCCCCTGAGCTGTTGTGAGAGAGAGAATTAGGTTCTCCTGACCAGACCGCCTTCACTCTGCTGGGAACCTGATTGTGCAAACTGCCGACTGGCCTTCCTTCCCCCTCCAGCACTGAAACGGAATACAAATAAGCCTGTAGTTCCCTTCATAGTGATTTGAATCACTTCGAGAATTATAATGACCTGGGCCCTTATGAAAGGTTGTATTGATTCATTAGTGCAAGTCATGCGTCTTCCACCATGACTGCTCATGTCTTGGCTTTCAAGCACACTTTCTTATTTCTTCAGTCTCTAAACCAGTTTTGGACTTGCCGAGTACCTTTCAGTAACAGGTGGAGATTGCTATATATATCTATATTTTAACGGTGCCTTGTTGGCAGAGGTTAATAACACTAACTCCATGCACCAATGTGTGATTGGGCTAGTCAACATCACAAAAAACGTTGTCAATCATTAGCTCCAGTGGCGCAGATGGTAAAGCGCATGTCGTATTCCTTTTGACGTGATCAACTACACTGAAAAAAACAATTTGTTGAGTCAACTTAAAATAATTTGTAACCTGGCTGCCTTAAAATTTTAAGTTCAGTCAACTCAGAAAAAGTTTATTCAACTTGAAATGTTAAATTATACTAAGTGACAACTTAGATATTTGAGTTGAATCAACTTAAAATTTTAAGGCAGTTGGGTTACTTACCCATCTGTTAAGTTTAGCAAACACAAATATCTAAGTTGTTACTTAGTACAACTTAACATTTCAAGTTGACTAAACTTAACATTTTAAGGCAGCAGGGTAACAAATTATTTTAAGCTGACTCAACAAATTGTTTTTTACAGTGTAGGGTTCTAATCGCCTTTTGGCAAACTTTCTTTTTCACCCTTTTCAAATTTCAGGTCACATCAGAAAAGCATTTATTTTCAATAAAGATGAAGTAAATAATCAAGTTAAAAATGAAGTATCAGGTAGGGTTAGGGTAGGTGTACTTTGTTGCCCCAATAAGGTGACATCCATTTAATAATTTGATTTCAAATTAAAATGTACACAATAAATTATTATTGCATATTGTTTTATAATGTAATAATGTATACTACAAATACTGAGTTGCAGATAATTGCCACTATTTGCAATAATGCAGTGTCAAGAGCAGAAAATTAACAGTGTAAATAGAATCTGTAACTTTTTGCACTTAGTGTAAATACAATATCATTTAAAAAATACTATTTCCACTTAGTCTGAATAGAATCCATTGCTATTTGCACTTAGTGTAAATAGCATCTAATTTCTATTTACAGTTAGTGTAAATGGCATCTATAGCCACTAATTGCCGCTGCCTTATTTTCTAAATTGCTTAATTGGCTTTTATATTATCATTTTACTAAATTAAGTTATGTAAATATTATGTGGATTTAATATATATATATATATATATATATATATATATATACTGTCACGGGATGGAGCAAAGCGACAGACACAGTGGGCGTGATGTCAGGCCTTTTATTAAACAATGTAAACAAAAGTTTCCAAAAGGGGAAAATAAAAGTGTCCAAAAGAAACAGGGGATCTGGTGTCCTCGGCGTGAAGAGGTTCCGTGACGGAGGGGCAGTGTTCAGAGGGGAAGGGTCCAGGTAAGGGGCGGAGTCCGGCGACCGCACTTGCTCCCCGCCGGGGTCCGCGGCAATATGACGGGTAGCGGCTTCCTTTAGCGGCTTCATCCATTCTTTAGCGGCGGCACTTCCTCAGGGGGGTGGGAAGGCCCGGCATCCTGGCCCGCAGCCATTTCCATGCGGCTCGCACTCGGACCACTGGTCCGGCAGCTCGTCCATCCGGCGGCGTCCGTACCCTCGACGCACCCTTCCTGGACCCACGAGGACACCAGCGTGCATGCACGGGGAAGAGACCGGTCTCCTGAGGAGAGGCGCGCTCGGCATTTTAACAGTGACGGTGATGAGGCTTCATTCACATCAGGTGTGCCTCATCACACGCCGCCAGACCTGGATGTTTCGGCGCCCCTCCTCCTCCCACACGCCCACTCCCGTCGGGAGCCTGGTGAAGGGCGGCAATTACCGACGGGGTGAAGCTGATAATTAGGGGGGAGGCAGCTGACTCGTCACATTACTTAATACAAATATTTAATTTGTATTAAAGTTTAGTTCGCAGCTATTGCTTGTTATTATTAATAATTAATAAATTTAGTTTAGTTGCAAGACCAAATAAAAATGATTGTGGTTGTGATTTTGTGATTGTGATTTTCTAAATTTTGAACATTTCATTATTTCATTAATGAAACAAATATATTCAAATTCTTTGAATCTTTTAAAAATTGGATTATTGCATTGATGATATTTAAAAATAAAATTTGTATCATAATATGAACCTACGAACTTTGTTATTCCTAAAAAAAAAATTTTTTAATGAAAATAAAAAATATATTATAATTTTTTTTTACTCACATTTTCTGCAGACGCCCTAGAACAGACAAAGTCATTTCCCCCTTTGGCCATCTTTGAAATGCCTCTTGGGCGTGCAAGTGCAGCTCCTGTGTGTTTGAATGGGGAGAAATCAAATTATCCAAAACTGTTTCCAAAGCTTAAGATTACATTTCATATTTGAAATCACCAATGAAATCTAATAACAACTGTCTCGTAAATGTTGTTCCTTATGCTCCAATAGCGCTAAAGCTTATTTTCAGCCAGTGCACATGTGCAGTCCTGAGTGCACGTCTCAGAACGCTGACTGTTTCTATAGCAAAAGGGTTTTCTAACGGCAGTTGTAGCTATACGCTGACTTTACCGATTAGCATTTGCCTCCTCAGAGGGCGGGGCTTTCTTCGATAGAGCGGCCATCATGAGCATTGCGTTTTTCCCCATTCAAAACTATACGTGTGACACATCTTGGCTATTCTATAGTCTTTTCCCTTGAACCCTCTTGTGGCCCATTGAGGGTACCAGTTTGACAATCCTTGGGTTGTCCAAACTAGCTTTATAAACCTAGTTCAAATATTGCCATTCCATTGAACTGGCTAGATGTTTCACAATCAAAAAGTTCAGATCAGATTGTACTGCATTGTTATAAGGTTAAGCATCACTCAATGAATCTCCCATTGATTTGTCCACCTCTGGAGGTCAGACATTTTCTTCAGAAGTAATGGCTGACCTTAGCTTTTTTACTTTACTGTTTTCTATCGATCTCCACTGTCAAGAGTTCCTCAGACAAGGAAAGGAGGCTTGCAAGGTTTCCCCAGGCCTCGATCCTTTTGCAATCCTCTAGCAGCATGCACTGTACTCAAGAATTTACAGCTCCTTTATTCAAAGGCCTCGGATTTAAGTCTCATTTGAGCATTTGGATGTCAGTGGATGATCCTGGGATGATCTGGGTTTTGTGTTGAAATGTGACACCATGTGTTGTCACCAACAGCTATTCAGTGTAGATCCAGGAGGAAGACACACTCTTATCCCTACACTGTCCCTCATGTAATCTTCACGTCTCCCCACCTCTTTTGGCAGCTGGAAGGCCCCGTTTGCCAACACACAAGTGTCGTTCATCACTCTGCCAGTGATTAGACTCCACAGCTGTTGGCATCTGGGATAGGCTGTCAGTCAGCTGACAAGGTACTGATCTTTTCAGTCACTGGTGGTATAAATCAGGACCTTAATAATTCATCAGAAAATGAATTCGGTGTAGTTTCAGTCTTTATCTTTATAATTACTGCCCACTAGGCCTCAGGGTAAAGAGATGAGTCAAGTCTTCAGCCAGGAGGAAATAATTCAAGGAGATTTGATTGTAAATAAGAAAGTTAAATAGTACTTGCATGTGGTATAATAATATCGACCCATCTGCTTCTGTCAGACATTGTGTTATCCATATCCTCCTAATTAATAATTTTATAATAATTCTCTTTTTAGCAATTTCTTGAATGACTTTTTTTGGACCATATAATCTTTTGAACAGCATTTTTAATATATCATTTAAAACCATTTTGTTTTGCTTCGATAAATTTTGTGTTATCCTTTTTTAAGTGAATGCAATTTGGTTTGACATTTTAATACCTATCCATGCATTATTAAGTGTTGTGCAAGTGTCTACACACTGCTCAGTATGATTTCAACATATATTGTTAAAATCGAAAGGTCTTTTTTTCCCCCTCGGAGAGAACATAAATTAACATACAGCTATTAAACCCCACTGGTTTTTAAAAGGCTATCTAAAATGCTGAACCTCAGATCATGAACTTTCATATTCATCATTGCTTAATGGCAGTGAAGCGACTTGTGTTATTGTAAGTCCTCTGATAAACGCTTGGCTCACTGTAGAAGGTTAAGAGATGTGAAATTGGAGGTTAGAGGCATTAAAACACAGGGTGAAGCATATTATTGAAATGTCGTTTTGTGAGAAATAGCATTAGCACTATGTATAGCCTTACACACTCATTTTCATTGTTAAACTGTGAATTTAGCATACACTGATGCTAAAGTACAGTGTGACATACAAAGTAGGTGATTCTACAATGTCTGTCTGCGACTATACAATCTATAAAAAAATGCCTTCTAAGATTATTTCACTCAGAATCCTCCCCCTAGCAGTCACTGTTCAATTGTAAAGTTCATTATATTCTGTATTATCCACCTCTTGGTGGCAGACCAAGGGCAGCTATGTTCTCTGGAGCAGCAGAGGCGGGACAAACCCTGCCCTTATCTGTCACTCAACAGCCAGCTCTCTGTTCCACTTGAATCACAAACATTCTGTACTATATATATATAAAAGTTTTAAAGGTGACATATCATAAAAATCTGACTTTTTTCATATTCAAGTGCTATAATCGGGTCGCCAGTGCATCTACCAAACCAGAAAATGTGAAAAAGAACAATGCAGTAACTTCATTTTGGTAAGCCTTTTTCTGCAAGCATGTGAAAAAAAGAGTGTGTCAGATTTCGCACCTCCGTGATGTAAAAAGGGGTTCTTACAATATTACCACTCCATAATCTGCACGTTTCCACCCATGGCGCCGCCATTCTGTTTTTGCAAGTGACAACGGTGTACCAGTTTTAACGTTGTGGCGAATGTTCAAGCAAAGCACACTAACTGTTCTGTTGTTGGTTGCACTGACAAGCACAGAACACAATTTAGAGTCCCAACTTTTGGGGGTATCTTGCTTTTAGACTAGTCAGCTAGTTGGATACAAAACTTTAGTTTAAACGACTATCAAATTAGTCATTGCGCACATCCCTAGTTTAAGCGCAATAAGACATGAAAGATAAGTTAGTTTAGTACTCACTAGGGATGTGCGCAACGACTAAGTTGTTTAAACGAAAGTTTTGTACCCGACTGGTCGACTAGTCTAAAAGCAAAATACCCCCAAAAGATGGTAGGAAAAAAAAACCTATGTATGTACATGTATATAATAGCCTACATTTGAAATAACTATGTCAAAATCCCTCAATAAATTTCGTACGCTTGCCTCACGTTATCATAATTTAATTTTAGGCGGTCATTAAAAAGGAAACAAAAGAAGAGCATACACTTAACAGGCTGTGTGTTTCGGGTGGGAAAGCGTGCGTCCTGTGATTGCGTGCAGTTGCAGTTTTTATCAGTTTTACTTTCACTTTTGAAATCGATCACATTCAGCAAGGAGGGGAGAGGATGAAAAGGGCCTGCAAATGCCCTCCCTTGGCACCGGCCCTGTATGTCGTTTACAAACAAAACAATGCAACAATGCCCATTTTACTTACTCCATGCATTTACGTAGACCATGCATTTTTGTTCAGTAAATTATCCACGTGATCTGGTAAACTACGATAAAAGGCGCTCGGCGGGAACTGAAGTCGTGGGCACGCAGAAAAAAACGAAAAGCAAGCCAATAGAGTTTTTAGAAAGTGCCTGGACATCCCACACCACCACTGAAGTGGGTCTTTGTTTAGAGGAATAGACGGCGCGGATGGGATCGCAGCAGCGGCAGGTTGTAGTGCATGCCGTGATTGACATTTGCTGGCTTTGGCTATCTTCTAAGCTAACGCCTACGACGTGCCTGTTATGCGTCACTCCAGTAGAGTTATTGTAAGCCAATTTGAAATTACACCGTTTACACAAAACTTACAAAATAATCCCACACCTTAGTCTTTTGCGTGGTCATGAGGTCTCTATAAGGGCATGTGAGGTCTGAGGTAAAAACGTAGTTTTTCGCTCAGATACACTTTTAGAAATAATGTATTATTTTTCAAACGTTTAATTTTAACTTATTTAAAATGTTTTAAATGCAACGTTAAAATTATGGCAATTTCAATGCTAAAATAATTTTTTTCTGTCGTGTAGTCGACTATTGTGTCGACCAGTAGGAGCTGTACCGACTAGTCGACTAGACCCGCACATCCCTAGCACTCACGTGCCATGTGACAGTCGCTTTCGGTGCTTGTGCAGAAGTTTAAACTAATATGGTTTAAAATGCATGATTTCAGTGCAATAAACATAATAACCAAAACCAAACAGATGTTTTTTAGCAGAGTATCTGAGGTAGGAGCTGTAAAGGCACAGCCCTATTCTGGAAAAGAGGGCGGGCAGCAGCATTTGCATTTAAAGAGACATGCATGAAAACAGCGTGTTTCTGCTTTCACTCAAAATAGGCATTTTCAGAATGATATAATAAACGAACTGTGGGGTGTTTTGAGCTGAAACATCACAGACGCATTTTGGGGATTCCTGAGACTTAAATTACATCTCATAATAGGTTAGGGGCATAATAGGTTTCCTTTAATTTACCTAGTACTTGATATAATATAGATTGTTTTAAAGAAGCAATAAATAGGACAATAACAGAATCCATTATGCAAATTTCCTTAAATTCTCCTGTATTTTTTTTGTTATATACTCCATAAACCAATTCGAATCTGGAATTTCTCACACTGTAAGCTAGAAGCATCCTGTCATTCCAGACCAATGCAACTCAGAAGTCTTGTAAAGGGCTCAAGCCCCTAAGGCTAAAATCCCAGAATCGCCCCTGGCCACATGTACCAGGCCAAAACACCTCCGTAAACGTTGCACAATGTAGTCTTTGCCACAGTTTGGGGTTGTACGGTTTGTGTCAAGGCTGTGTGCATGAAAGTTAAACTGTATTTGTCATAGTAGATGACATCATCATGTGATGAACCTGTTTATTCTAAGACTTTTTTTTTTATTTGCACTGGAGCTTCCGGTGGTCTATAATCTCAAATTTGACTCAGAAATGTGCTCTTGTGGTCTGAAGTAGCATTACTCATTCTTTTGGCCTGTCGCTCGATGACCTGGTTCCATGATTGCCTATATCTATTTTTTCATTACACTTCCTTTTGGCATATCCTTCTACTATGACACAAACCCAGTGACCTTTGACCATTTTTTTTCTTTTGTCCAACCTTCTGGCACCATCCATGTCAGGCACTGTTCATTCCTAGAAGCACGTCAGTTCTTTTACTACTCAAAATTGACTCTATATATAGCACTCACACAGTTAAGGCCTTCAAATGTGTGAATGGAGAATGAACACAGGTATGGCAACCATTAAAAATACTCGTAACCGCTACCGTCTGCTCTTCCATCTTATCTCAATTGATTCCAGGCTGCGTAAAGTGTTTATAATCAGGCTCTACCTCAGTCCTGCCTCTTCCTGCTGAAACTAATGAGGTGACTTTTCAAAACGGAGCATATCAACCCAGCCTGAGTTTATTTAATTAAAAATGCTCCAGCACTGCTCATGCCACAGCAGCGGTGGAGGACTCTAAATGCCAGGGCCCGTGTTACTGGCTCTCTGCTTCTCAGGAGAGTGTCTCTGGAGAGAGATGATTGCTTTGTTGAGTTTTAATGTCAGGATGTTTTTTAATATTATACGAGATGCAGTCTAGAGGCTTCCTTGGCTTTTGTTAGATGCGATAAATAGCTCCCTGGGCTTGGACCATAAAAAAACTCTTTCACATCTCTTAATTGAATTAACTTCTCTCCATGTGACAGCCAGGAGAGGGATAGTGCCAATATGAAGTGCCTGTGATGGAACATGGAGGAAAAAGAAAACGGGTGACATTCTGCTCGGCGTCTGTTCGGAGATGGATAGAATGTTGACCTTGATAACAAGATCTTTGTGTAATCAAATGTGGGCTATTTAAATTCTGAATTTCTATTTAATTTCAGTATAAGGAGTGCTGAGTAGTATTTATGAAATCTTTTTAGTAACACTTTACTTATAGCCTTTATGTGTAATTCAGTAGTTTTAATGCATTAATTATACCTTGTAATACATTGGACAATCTCGTCAATAATTGTAACCACAATTAATACATTAACACTTATCGATTCATTGTTACACTATGCTTTATATTTGGTTATATACCCATTATACCCTTTAGTAGCACTTAATAATGCATTATACATAAAGACTTCAAATAAAGTGTTACCATATTTTGTTTAACCACACAAAAAGATGAACACAAGTTTTATTCATAACTATAATGACAACAACATCCGCTTGTTAGGTCACCACTTCCGTGTCCAAACGCTCTATCAGATGCCACGAGAAAACAACAAATGGTACTAATATATATAATACTCACAATGTGATATAATAATACCAAAAAAATTATAATCCTCCCCTTTAACTCCATACCGAAATCCCAGATAGCCAGACAATGAAAACATACATATAAAAATAATAATAAATAATAATAATTATAAAAATTATTTGTGTTCGTACTTTAAATATTTAGGAGCACAGTCAAATTTTTAGAAGCACCTTCTAATCAATAATCAAAAAATCTGATCCAAAATTTGCCTTCCCATTATGAGGTAATATTTGACTCCCTAAAGTGATTTACAGGGGAATTTTGTTTTTACCTTTATAATGGCATTTTTCTAACGTTATCAAAAGTATGTCATCTTTTATGTCTAATTTTTTTAATTATATTTTTAAAGCTTTTTAAAATTTCTAATTAAAACAACAGGAGAACAAGAAGAATAAGAATAATTTACCGATCATATTAAATCAGTATTAACAAAATTAATTTGTACTACGGAGGTGGCATACGGAGGTGCATTTTCATGTTTAATAAGGCTCAGAGATGGCATGAGTGCAATCAATTTCGTAAATTCCTGTTGAGATTAATGTTTTAAATATAAAATTTTGAATACAGAAATATTCAATGATTTAAATAACTGAAAAGATAATTAAAAATGAAACTAAATCTGCCAGTATACAGGTAGTGGCAAGTCACTGATTTTATCACTGAAGCATTCATTCATTTGATTTGTTCGAACGCCTGATTTTTTTTTAGGAATAAAGCAAGTGACTGTCTATATAAATGGAAAATTGAATCATTGACTCTTTAAAAATACATGTTGGTTCATAAACGAAACACAGCTGTGTTTAAATGGAGATGTGCAGCGACTCAGTTGTGACTTGTTTCAAACTATTTTTTCATGACGAAATCACACAATAGTGTTATAGTCAGACAATGTAAGTCACTTAATATTAACTTCTTGTTTATTTTGTTGTATTAAATCAATATCTCATTTACAAATTCCCTTAAAAATCATTCAAAGCTGTCACTCATCTTAGTTCATCACAATCTCACAAAGTTCCATTATAATCAACGAACCTCTCTACATTGCACAATGAATCTCTTATTTGCACTCTCTCTACACTTTGTTTACAAAAGGATTTGTGAGATATGTCTGTGATACATTACTCAGAGTTGCAAAAACATGTAGAAACTTTTGAAGCTCCCTCAGTGCAAACATAAATATGCTGATATTTTTCTTAGTTGCACGCAGTAGTTTTCAGTCGCAAATGCGACCAAAATGATCGCACTGTAGAGCCCTGAAGATAACATAATACCTACAAAACCCTACCCTAAACCTTGTAGTGTTTTTCAAGGCAAATGTGATATAAAATGCGTTTGCTTTTTGAAAGTAAGTCTTGATTAATCGATAATCTGCTCCTGTAATCATTATTTGTATGAAACGGGGAAAAACTCGTTTTTGTAGTGTTTATTTCAGCTGGAAATTGCAACAAGCTGTATGCATGTGTACATTTTTGTAGTTATTAGTTATTTATGTCCAATTTTACAACTTTGTTGTCATAATATAACAGAATATACCCTGTAATGACACAAAAACAATGATTTACACAACTTCTACAGCTCAAATACTCAAGCTTAAAAAGAATAATTAATCTAAGTTCTTTTGAAAAATAATAAGCTTCATATTTCTTGTTTACGAATTCCAGAAATTGGCCAGTTTCACTTCCATTGCAAGTGTGTCTGTTTAACCTCATTTTCTGCTTTTTTACCACTAAATGTGGTAATCAACATTAATCCACGAATGCTGTTGACCGAATTTCACTTGTAGTGAACACAGAATATTCTTTTAATTGCATTTTTTCAGACTGAATTTGAGTTTTCTGTCAGTCTCCCGTTCGACTTGGCAGAGCAGCAGGAAGTAGAGTGTGACCCAGCTGATACTTTGTTTTTCAAAAGGTCTCCATCACTTGAAAATACTGTCCAAGGTATTCAGAGCTCTCACTCCACTGCTGCAGGAGACCCGAGGAGTATGTTGCCATGGCAATGTCATCATCATTGTGTCACTGTCGCTAGGCGCTGACTTTGGCGTGGTTTGCAGTGGGTACGTGGGCAGAGACTTCCTGCGAGCTAATCGATTTCTGCATGTGGCGATTGTGTGTGGGTGAATGTGCATGTGTGTTTTCATGGAAAGCTATTACACAGACTGTGTGTGTGTGAGTGTGTGTGTGTGTGTACGCTGTTGCACAGAGGTCAGTAATGAGATTGCTATCTGCCAGCATTCATTCTTGTGCCAGTTTGAAGATATGAGGAGATTTAGAGCGGGTCAGGAATCACATTGCACTGAGGTTTTGCTGACAGCAGCCACCGAACATTGTAGCCCCATTGCGTCTCTTCTGCTGGGGAGATATTCTCATTTTTCTGGCCTTCGTGTGTGTGACAGGTATAAATATTACATCCATCCACAGTGAAGGCGAAAAACAGTCTCTGCAGACAAGTAATAAAAGCGAAATGAAATAAGAGAAAGGAGTTTGATGAAATGTAAGTGACGAGAGGTTATAAAAGAACTGTTTCTGATCGCATTATGTAGCAATGCCACGCTCTCCTCAATCTCCCCACGTCTCGCTCTCTGTCTTTCTTCTTTCTCCCCGCTCCTTCCTCCTCACGTCGCTGATGGAGTCCTGCTCACCTCGGCTCTGCTGCTCTACATTGTAATGAAAGAGTCTCTCTCTCTTTTTCTCTCTCAGGCCCGGCACAAATGCAGCCATTAAAGTGCATTAAAGCACAAAAAGATCCTCTGTGTCTTTGTGAGGGAGGAAAAATGTCTGCCTACTGCCAGAGTTTTGGCTAATACAAGTGTCCACCTGGTTCTCCTCAAAATGGAGTCCGTGTATCTGTGCCTTTTATCTAAAAAAAGGAAGCTGATGGGTCCTGTAAAACAACAGACTACACGCTCTATGACAAAAGCGATACAGTTCTACATTCGTGTTTATAATTGACTCAGTGAAAGAGAGTGTGCGTCAGAGTCATCAAAGAAATCTTGCTATTCACTGCACCTGGGTCCTTTTTACTCTGTGATTCCCTGCTGAGGCGTAACAATCTCCTCAGAATCGCACAAAACTTAACTTGACGTGGGTCTTTTTTTTCCTTCACAACATTTAGATCTTATTTCTTCCAAATCTAGGGTTGGGAACTGAAAGGCTTTTTTTGTGTGGTTTCATTAATAGTTTTCACACTCACATTTTTATGCGAATGGAACACTGTTCTAAAATACTCTGACAGCGTTTCCCACAATACTTGTCAGCAATGCCACAACATCGCTACTGAAACTACTGCATGAAACGGACCAGTAAGATCAGTCCAAATCCCCAGTGAAGGATTTTTATGAATTGTTCTTTTAATGTATTAAAAGGATACAGCGCAAGCACGATTTCATAACAAATGACCTATATGATTGTGAATAAAACACATGCAGCTCAGCCACTGCAGTCCACAATGATTCTAATGAATACAGCACAGTGTTCAATGATTCACGAACAAATGAGGCCTTTCTTAGTGAATCAAACACATACAGTTCAACAAGTATAGCCCAAATCCTTAAAATAAAAAAAACTACTCATATGAGACTGTTCTTTTTAGTTAAACATATACAGAGTATCAAATGCAGTCCACTTCCCAAATGAATGATTTGGTTCTTTTTAATGAATCAAACATACGAACAGTGCAACAAGTGTAGTCAGATTTGGCACAACAAATACAGATTGCTAATGACTGGTTGTTCATATAATAGCATGTGATTAAAACTGCACATTATGTGTTTTGCCAGTAATCAACTTTAGTGAATTTTTGTTGTAGTATGTTTGTAATTAGGCCAGCTATTCATAATTTTCATGTGACATTGCACCCTTATAGGACCGTCCACCTGGAGGGCAAAACGAGGCTTTCCTCCACTGACATTTAACCCATCCAAGCGCGCACACACAGCAGTGAGCAGTGAACAAACACACCTGGAGCAATGGGCAGCCAATGCTGCAGCGCCCAGGGAGCAGTTGTGGGTTCGGTGCCTTGCTCAAGGGTCTCACCTCAGTTGTGGTATTGAGGGTGGAGAGAGTGCTGGTAATTCACTCACCCCACCTGCAATCCCTGAGGCTAGAACTTGCACTTTTTGTGTTACAAGCCCAACTCTCTAACCATTAGGTCACGATTTTATGGTAGTTTTAAAGTGTAATGTCCAGAGAGTGATGCTAAAACACACATTCAATGCATGACAATGGCACGTTTTTATTACGTTGGTACATGCATGTATTGCTGAGTTTTTATTAGGCTGCTTGAAGTACGTATTGCGGCTGTTCAGAATTCAAATATCCGGGGACTGTCGCTAAAGGTTAATGCTCTAACGTGTTTAGGGTTGCCAGGTTTTCACAACAGAAGCCGCCCAATTGCTACTCAAAACTAGCCCAAAAGTTCCTCTGGAAAAATCACGTTGCGGGGGGTAAAATACACAATTTTTGGCAGGATTCCCCTGGTAAAACTAGCGTAACAGGGGCTAAATATTATGTTATTGGGGTCGCTTCAACCTGAAGACCTGAAAAACAACCCACGACAACGTAGGTTCGGGAGGAGCCTAATCATTCAGTCCTGTCAATCATCATTACGAGCCTATATGAACAGCTCTCATTGCACCGTCCCAGCCTCAGTTCTTCTGGCATCCCTCTGCCTACCCTTCTCCTCTCCTGTTTCTGTTATTCTCCCTCTAGGTAATATCGCAATGGGGCGGTTGAACTCCATGCTCAAGCCGAACCTTGGGTTCGAGCCTCCATTAAGGACAGCAAGTTTGTTTACCATTGCCCATCAGGACTGGATGGGCAGGCGAACTCGTGAAAGTGTTATTAAATGCAGAAGAGATACAGTATAAAACCGCATTTGTTAATGCAGCCATGCTGTTTTTTGACTTCTTTATGCAGATTTGAGCTGTTTTGTCGAACCACAGTTTCATGGTGGTTCATGCTGGTGGTTCGCGTGAGCTACCAAGCAAACCTGCTGAATTAGAAAACTAATGCATATGCAGCTATGTGACAACGCTCAAAAGTATCAGTTTTCAAATCGTGCAGGATGTTAAAATTGTTTTTAAGTTGCATAATATTATAATATTATATTATAATAGTCTGCAAGTAATTGTGTGAAAATTAGGCTTTATTAATCAAAACTCTGTACCTGTAAATCATACTCCGTGTGAAAAGGAATAAAAGTTGTCAGAGTTTTACTGCCTCTAGTGTTCAGTTCAACCGGAAAATGCAGTGATTTGTACATGTAGGTACGTT
This sequence comes from Labeo catla, assembly GCA_012976165.1. Classification (NCBI taxonomy): domain Eukaryota; kingdom Metazoa; phylum Chordata; class Actinopteri; order Cypriniformes; family Cyprinidae; genus Labeo; species Labeo catla. The sequence goes on from VONZ01000198.1 coordinate 215,072, forward strand.
TTTTTCAGTTTTGCAGAAATGTATGTAAAGGCACGTATTTTTAATAAGCCTACACTGTAAAAAACAATTTGTCAACTTAAAATAATTTGCAACCTGGCTGCCTTAAAATTTTAAGTTTAGTCAACTCAAAAGTTATTCAACTTGAAATGTTAAATTATACTAAGTGACAACTTAGATATTTGAGTTGAATCAACTTAAAATTTTAAGGCAGCTGGGTTACTTACCCATCTGTTAAGTTTAGCAAACACAAATATCTAAGTTGTTACTTAGTACAACTTAACATTTCAAGTTGACTAAACTTATTTTAGTTGACTGAACTTAAAATTTTAAGGCAGCAGGGTAACAAATTAATTTAAGCTGACTCAACAAATTGTGATTTTTATTTTTTACAGTGTATGTTGCACTTAAGCATTTATGGTATTGCATTCATATTCGTTCACATGAGCTCCTTGGCTTACATATATAAAGTATGCGTCATCAATAAGTTGTACTCCTTTTGCAAATTTAAAACTCCTTTTGCAAGAATCCTTTTACATATTTTTATTGTTTAAATTATCTGATCAGCTGACACTGAAATTGCATTTCTTTTTTAAAATATTTCTTCCTTACTAAAATAAATGGAACCTTTAAAATCATAATGAAACAGAAGTAGCGACAGATCATTTGTATTGCGAGGTACATCTGAATGTAACAGATTGTTGAAAATGACATGTAAAATGGAGACTCTGGCTGTTTGTTGGATTTTGAAAAATGGCAGTGACGCTCAAAAATAGAGGCAGATGAACAATTTTGCAGGGGCGGATTTAAGTGAACTAAATGATTGGGGAAATCATACATCACTAATTAAAGTCTGTCATTTTACCAAGATGATCCAGTTGGCACTGATTCAAATTATGAGTTATATATTTATTTTTTTAAATATGAAACACATACATGGATGAACTATTCACAATAAGATCTAAACAAGCATAGGTTGAACTTTTATTTTAAGTCAACTTTAAAAAAGCAGAATCGTGCCACATCATGCCTTAGGTGTTCAACTTCATGAAACAACAATTTCAAGCAAAAATAAGTGAGTGTTAGCAAAAATGAGTTTCCCTCCCCAGGCAGATCTGATGGCATTGCGCATGCAGCAGCAGCATTAGGTCGATGTGTGCTGGGTGACATCCTGACTGGGAGGCAGACACCTGACCTTCAGCTCCAAAGGGAACACTTTAGCACAGAGCAATAAACAATACTCTAGAGACGTCATGGCGCTCACTACCGCAATAATAGGAGTGACCTTTATTTTGTGATTAAATCATGCTACTTCCGCTAAGCTAACAACAGGTTACTATATATATATAAAAATGAACGTGGCTTAAGGAGTGTTAAAGTATGCTAGCCGTAATCACTATGTGTGCACTTTATGTACTTTAAGCAGGATTTAACTTAAAAAAGTGTGATCTGAAGGTGCTATATAGTTGTTTTCAATCTTTGTCTCCTTTAAAGCACTTTGCAGTAATGGTTTGTATGCTTCAGATGGCAGATTGATGTTGAAGGCACGGTTGGAGCACATCCCTCCATGCTGGTCTTGAGCCTATTGATTTCGCTGCCTTCAGAATGACTATTGACTCCATTTATTTAAGCGAGGTCCCTAACGACACTTGAGATCAACATGATTTCTGTCAGACTGACTGAACGGAGCATGGTCTGCTTGTCTTGGTACAGTCGTCTGATTGCCACCCACGCCCATTGAAGACCCAGATGCTCCATCTTGGCGCACTCTGACAGTCCGGTCAGTTTTACATGCAGGGGTGGAGATTGGAGTCCCTGAGGGTGCCTGGCCCCTTAATCCTCACTGAGTACCAGACTCGGGATCTTGACCTGAATTAGCATAACCATCACATTTCTCACCTTTGCCCCACCTGAGGCGAAAAACACCACAATTGAGCTCATTATCAACTGCCCCTGAGTCATCAAGCATCCAACACATGCTGACAACATCAGTTGCTGCTAATGGCCGTTTGGTCTTAACCTCAAAGCAGTAAACTGAAGTGGAGGTTATCTGAGCAAAGGCAATTTCTTGTAGACTCATACTGCAAGAACTGGTTTGTGCTGTGGGTTTTTCAGGGCGCCTGCTAGTGAGAGTAATAGAAAATTCTGGGAATGTTACAATTGCTCTACTTACTCATCAGCAGGAGCTCAGTATTACTAATGGTCTCAAAAAGATTAGGTTTTTAAAGGCCATATTTGGACTAAGCTGGAGGTGAGTATTGCTGCTGTGGGAATAGTGTTTTTGTTAAAACATTAAAAGTCAGAACTGCGGTGTACCGGTAAGCACACATCGGCAAGCCCTTTGAGTTTTGGTGCTTATGGGAGATTCTGGCCTGTGATTTTATTCCATCTTTTCTCACCAATATATTTTTTTTACTGCTTCTGTGGAAAGTGGGGGGGAAAGGGTGATTTTATGCTAATATTATTGTACATTGTTTTGTATGTAAGTAAATTTGTACTCCCTCTTTTAAAATGTGCAATACAGTGCTGTTTCTGCAGTTGGATTAGTTCTAGAAATGAAACTTTGTATTTAGACACAGTAATTTACGCTGAATTTAAAATTAACTTATATTTATATTACAGTTTTTTTTTAAATAAAGATTTTATTATTTATATTTTCATTTGTATTTAGTCCATTTATTTTGTCAATTTTCTAGGTTTGGCATATAAATAAATAAATTAATAAATTTATTTATTTTCTTTCTTGAGATTTTTTTAATAAGATATTGTTTTTGTGTATATTAATATTAATACAATATTGTAATAATTTTATTATATTTTATATTATATTATATACATTATGTGTATATATATATATATATAGAGAGAGAGAGAGAGAGATTTAATATTATATAATTATTAATTATTATTAATAATAATTTTCTATATTTAAATGATATATTTAAATCCATATTATATTATATTATATCATATTATCTTTTTATATATTAGTTTAGATTATATATGTTTATTTTGTGAATTTTCTGTTTAATAGGTTTGGCACAAAAAAAAAAATAGAAAAATAAATAAATAAAAGAAAAATAAATACAAAAATAAATCAATACATGAATAAATAAATGTATTTATTTCCTTTCCTGAGATTTTTTTCCAATAAGATATTGTTTTTTGTGTATATTAATATTAATACAATATCATAATAATAATATTGTTATATATTATATTATACGTTAATCCATATGTATGTACATTTTAATTTCCTACCTAATTAGATATGTTTATTTTTTTATTAATATTAATATAATATGCTAAAAATATCCTTGAATTCACAGGAATAAATTGCATTTTAAAATATATTCAAATTGAAAACAGTTATTTTAAATAGTACAAATATTTCAGAATATTACTGCTTTTGCTGTTCAATATATATATATATATATATATATAAAATATTTATATAATTTTGTTCATGTTTAAATCCAAATGCATTATATTTAATTTTATGTAATTCATTATTAAATATTATGTATTTAAATCAAAATGTATTATTATATTATATTATATTATATTATATTATATTACATTACATTACATTACATTACATTATATTTTTAATAAATACAGCAGATTTTTCTTTCTTTTACCTCGCTTCTTGTCCCAGTTAGTAGACAGTTGCCTACAGATTGTCCATCATTGATTTCACACATTACCGCCACTTGTTGATGGCATACATTTACTATCAATTTGTATCTAATAGATGGTTTACGATTACCAGAGAGTCTAAAACAGATGCAATTACATCAGTATTAAAGAGATGTGCGCTAATGAATTTTGTGCTAATTAATTACTGAAATTGTTGTCTAGAGTTTGACAGCTAGGCAACACTTTGGCGTATTGTTGCCAGGGCAACATAGACAAGTAGGCAAATGCACCTGGTCTATACACCTAGGCAGGAAACGGAGAAAAAAGCTAGAGATGTCACCAGATGGAGCTCTGGTAGGATGGATTCATGACAAAATGGGATTCTATGTCTCCTCAGCAGATGGAGATGCACCTGCTTTCCCCATAGTCTCCTGTCTCAGCCCCAGGGACAGTAGAGACACCACAGGCTTGAGAGGTGAGCCAAAAGATACAGAAAATATTCATCCCTATCCTAGAACATGTCCTGGGGCTTTAGAGGATATTGCTTTCGTACACTACCAGACTGCAATAGGAAACAAGCCTCTGCTTGACCAGGGTCAAGTCATCCAGCAGTGTGGAATTAGTTTGACATCAGCAGGCGTCTTCCATCAATCCTGCTGGCTTTTGGGCGCTAATTATTTACAGTTTCACTAGAATAGCTGTGGATCTTCATCAATTAGCCTTCGCCTGCCGCATCCCTGTCTGTCGCCAAGTCAGGAGGAGCAGAAAATGTTCCCGTCTCATTCTTAGCACCCCTGTAGTGAGTGATGGTACTGTCAAGTCCAGAGGTTGTTAGATTGTGTGTGTGGAAAAAGATGCCTGGATGCATGTTGATGAGGATGGAAAACAAATCCACTGTACATCCTGTAGTCTCCTTGTGGATGAAATGTTCAGGACATACTGATGTTGGACAGCTTACTCTTATAAAAAATATCCAGTTGTTATAGTAAGAGTTTAAAGCATCATTGATTCAACATAACGTATTACACTATTCCTAGTGGGATGGATATATCAGGTTACTAAAAGCTAAAAAAAATCCTGATCCACTACTGGAATGTCAAGAGATTTGCACTCTGTTTGCTAAAGCACCTTGAATCATACAGTAGTATTTTTATTGAAAAGTCTTTAGATGTTATTTCTCTGGGCTCTCTGGCCCAGATACTTTAGTCCAGTAATAGTACATACAGCTGACTAAGTGAAATCAAATGCAAAATTATTGAGATAAATGACTTCATTATTGTTAAAAACATTTATTAGACATTTAGCCATGGTCCTTAGAGCAGCAGCCAGGCCCTGAATGTGATTTTCTGGTATTCTGGGGCTGTACATGTGGCTCTTTGCCACATAATGAGAAAAAAAGCTCTTAGTAAGTAGTCATTCAGTAGATGCCTTTGCATTTAAGTGGCCCAGAAAGGTAGTAAGGACATGGATACAATATCAGTGACATCAGTGCTTCAAGAGTAATGTTACGAAGCTACGAGAATAATTTTTGTGTGCAAAGAAAACAAAAACAACGACTTAGTTCAACAATTTCTTCTCTTCTGTGTCAGTTTTTGATGTGCGTTCACGAGAGTACACTCTTAAAAATAAAGGTGCTTCACGATGCCATAGAAGAACCGTTTTTGTCTAAATGGATCCATAAAGATCAGCATCATAGACACTGGTTAATAAAATTGGATGAAATACATAAAAGATAATTGTTGTATTTACATATTTATCGTAGTTTTTTTGTGATTGAGATTAATAAATGCATATTTACATTTATTCTAGAACTGAAGTAACTTACTCATGATTTCTGTCAACATGGGGACAGGAAAGCTTTTAATCAATAAATGGGGAAAAAAGTAACTGGAGTTACTTATTTGAAAAAGTAACTTAGATATTTTCTTGGAAATTAAAAAGTAATGCGTTACTTTACTACACTGTAAAAAATAAAAAACAATTTGTTGAGTCAACTTAAAATAATTTGTTACCCTGCTGCCTTAAAATTTTAAGTTCAGTCAAGTAAAATAAGTTTAGTCAACTTGAAATGTTAAGTTGTACTAAGTAACAACTTAGATATTTGTATTTGCTAAACTTAACAGATGGGTAAGTAACCCAACTGCCTTAAAATTTTAAGTTGATTCAACTCAAATATCTAAGTTGTCACTTAGTATAATTTAACATTTCAAGTTGAATAAACTTTTTTTTTGAGTTGACTGAACTTAAAATTGTAAGGCAGCCAGGTTACAAATTATTTTAAGTTGACTCAACAAATAGTTTTTTAAAGTGTAGTTACTTGAAAAAAGTAATCTGATGACATAACTCGGGTTACTTGTAATGCATTACCGTACACAGTTATGATACAGCAGCGGCCAGAAACTAACAGTAAATTAAATTTTCTACCTGTTACATTGTGTTTTATTAACGTCTACACCTACCCAACCCTAAACCTACCCCTTTACAATAATGCAAAAACGGTAATTATGCAGTGATATGTACTTATTAGTATTTCGGATTTCGGGTCTTGCGAAAATATTCCTGCAGGTACGTTTTCGCCATGCGACCAGGATGCATACATACATACATATATATATATATATATATATATATATATATATATATATATATATACAGTCATGTGAAAAAGTTAGGACACCCTATTGAATTCCATGGTTTTACGTATCAGGACATCATTAAAAAAAACTGGTCCTTGGCTGGTCTTAAAATTTTGAAAATAAAACCTCAGATGAACAACAGCACATGACAAATTACACCCTGTCATTATTTACTGAACCAAAAGCCAAAATGCCAAAATGGAAAAGCCATGTGTGACAAAGTTAGGACGCCCTTACTGTTAACATTGGAATTAAGAGGGTAAATAACAGTCAAGTACTGCTAATCAAATACTTTTGATTAACTGATCATCAGCAAGTCTGAGCGCCTCTATAAAAGCATAAGCTTTGGCAGTTTGCTGGTCTGGAGCCTTCAGGTGTGTGTTAACACAATGCCAAGGAGGTAAGACATCAGCAATCATCTTAGAGAAGCAATTGTTGCTGCCATCAATCTGAGAAGAGTAATACGGCCATTTCCAAACAATTTGAAGTTTATTCACAAGTGGAAGACATTTAAAACAGACACCTCTCCTTCCAGGAGTGGACGTCCCAGAAAATTCACCCCAAGATCAGACCGTGTAAAGCTCAGAGAAATGGCAGACAACCCAAGAACTACACCTCAGACTCTACAGGCCTCAGTTAACATGTTAAATGATAAAGTTCATGACAATACCATTAGAAAAATATGGGACAAAAATGGCATGTTTGGAAGGCTTGGCAGAAGAAAGCCTCTTCTATCCCAAAGGACAAGCATGCTGGAGGGCGCTGATAATTTTGGGCTTGTTTTGTAGCCACAGGACCTGGGCACCTCACAAGTCATTGAGTTATCCATGAACTCCTCTGTATGTATCAAAGTATTCTAGAGTCAAATGCGAGGGCATCTGTCCGACATCTAAAGTTGGGCCAAAATTGGGTCATGCAACAGGACAATGATCCCAAGCACACCAGCAAATCTACAACAGAATGGCTGAAAAGAAAAGAATCAAGGTGTAGCAATAGCCCAGTCCAAGTCCAGACCTCATCCTGACTCAAATGCTGTGGTGAGAGCTGTGCATAAGCAAATGCCCACAAACCTCAATAAACTGGAGCAACGTTGAAAAGAAGAGTGGTCCAAATTCCTCCAGAATGATGTGAGAGACTGATAAAGTCACACAGAAAATGAATGCTTCAAGTTATTGCTGCTAAAAGTGGATCTACAGCCAATTGACTCACAGGGTGTCCTAACTTTGTCACACATGGCCTTTCCTTCTTGGCTGTATTTTTCTTAAATAAATAATGACACTATGTGATATGTCATGTGATGATGTTTATCTGAGGATTTATTTTCCAAATTTTAAGACCTGCCAAGGACCAGATAATTTTTTATGATGTCCTGATACAGAAAACCATGAAATTCAATAGGGTGTCCTAACTTTTTCACATGACTGTATATATACACACTATTTATTAACATTATATGTTATTGTTTATCAGTAAATTAAAGTTTTTAAGTTAATTTATATACCCTTATATGATTCAGTTATAAATAGGGCTGTCAAGCGGTTAATCACGATTAGGCAAAATCAAACTTTTATTTTGTATGCGATAAAAGTTTGAGTTTGCCTAAAAAATATTCACAAGTATATGTATTTATTACAATTGTTATATAATTTCTATAAATAAAAATATTTAGTACATAAATAACATATTTCTCTTAAATATATACATGAATGTGTTTGTATTTATATTTACGTAATAATTACACACAACCCAGCCTTACTTTTGCAAACGCAAACTTTTATTTTGTATGCATTTAATTGTGATTGTTTGACAGCCCTAGTTATAAAGTAATGTAGATATTTATGATATTGCTAAAATCATAATATAAAAAATGTAAAAATGCGAATAATGTTGGTTAGTTGACAGCTGGACTGAAGGAAATAACATACAATTGTGACTTCTTTCAATGTGATATTGTGTGACAGTATGCAATTTTAAACATATTGTGCACTTAAGGTAGAATTATGTGCCTGGAGGACTTTTAGGATGCAGAAATGATGGGATTTCATACTGTGTCATGTCTGAGTCACAGGAGGAAGATGAGCTTTGACAAGACTTTTTTTTTTTTTTTTTAAAGTTTTTTTTTTGAAAAATGCAGCTTGTTTGTTTTCCATTATGGCTTGTTCAATTGGATCACTGACTGCCTAGAGCAAAATTGTACAAGGAAGTGAACCACAAACACAAAGTTGGTTTCACTAGAACTAAATGTCCTCTAAAAACTCTCCCAACTAAAAACGTTAACCTTCACCTCTAGTAAAACAATGAGGATGAGGGAAACAAATGGCGTAGCTTTCCTTTCTGTTTAGAGTGTGATGATTCACCTCCTGCCCTCCTGTCAAAGTGGTAGAATCAGATGACATACGGCAATGTGTCATGTTGCATTTTATGATCTAAAACCAAAACAATGTGAGTAATATCCATCCTAAAACACAATATGTTTGCTTTGGTCTTGCTTACTTGTGCTCTAGCTGTACCTGACAAATTTAAAATGTCAGCAGCGCAAATAAATTCTCACTCATGCTCAGTGTTTGGTCTCTCAGAGGAGTGAATTGCGGCGCAACCCATCTGGCCCTAAGCATGTTTCTGACATGAATATCATTATGCTTGGTGGTCTCTCTCATCCAACTGTTCCCCCAGTATACATGCATAAACGATCATTAGATATTAAATAGAGTTTCCTCATGCCTATCAACTAGTGAGGAGATAACAAAAGCATTTATCGTGGATGACAGATTTACATTGATTGCTAATAAGGATAAAGCAGCCTTAGAAAAGGCTTATGCATGCCATTTTTCCTCCCATAGGAACGGTTTTATGAACTAAACAGTACAATGCGGATTCAGTCAATAAAGAGATTCATAGGTATCTTATTTTCTTTCTCCCCGTCCGTCACGGGTCACGCCGCTTTGTTTTTTAGCTCAATTAGCTGCCTTTCTTTTGTTTGATAGATGTGCGTGTGTGATAGCTGTGCGGTCTCCCACATGAATTCTTGCGGACTTATGACAGCTATTAAGTAATTCCCAAATCGATGGCTACAAGGCGCTTTACCCACTGGATTTGGTTTGCAAGGATTTTTGGAAATGAGTCTGAATATTGATCATCGTGTTTCAAGGAAAGCCTGACATCTGGAGTCCCTCTGGGTTGATTTGTCATTCCTCCCCCACCTCCATTTGCATATTCCCCCTGTGTTTAATTCCCTTTTTAAACAGAGGCTTAATTAGTTGGAGTCACTGGAGCAGTCTTGGATTATGCCTTTCAGAGAAACAAAACATTTGATCTCATTTAGAGCAGTTAAAGAAAGCAGTGAGGCTCACTGACCATTAGCTACGCACCGAACCAGAGCCTCCGGCACATTTGTAGAGAGCAAAGCCCTGAGCTACACTCTGAGGACCTTCAAAATATATGCAGATTCTCTTCCTGCAATTTCAATCAGCCTCTAAAGGTGAGAGAAAGTGCTGGGTTTCAGTATTGTAAGTGGCACTTTCCATCAATGTGGCGCACTTTGGTGTCCTATGATTAAAAAAAGAAACATTAGAGGCTGAATGCTTTGCTTTTGATTTCAATACTACATCAGTAGATAGTGATGTGAGAGTTTTTCATAATCATTTCTTTTATTCATTTTCTAATCTGTTGTTTTCACAATATTTTGCATGCCTGTTAGTGAATGATTTTCCCTTTTAAAGCATTTTAAAAGTCTATTCATTTATTTGATCAATTTTGTGTATTTAAATTTTGATGAACTATTTTTTTTTACCGTTTTAATAATCTGAAGAACGTTTTTCCACTATAAAGAACCTTTTGTGCAATATAAATGTTTTATGCATGTTAATATCTTTTTAAGATGTCAGGACATGTCAAAACTTCTCAAGGGCCCCACAACACCTTCAGACCCCAGATTTTTTTTGTCAGTTACGACAGCCACGGTGTCAGATTATGCGATTTTCAAACCTAAAATCTTGTTGTGTCGTGAACAAGTAACATGTCAGACTCCACAATGCTACCCGGCCATTATTATATTAACGACGTGCCTGCTGTCATCGATACAGCGGGAAAACAAACAGTAACTTGCAAACAGCGTGTTTTGCTCTGTCTTGTCATCAGAAAAGCCCCCAAAAAGAAAGAAAACCTGACAATAGACACAAATCTGGATTGCATGAAGAGGACAGTATAGACTGTCAAAAAACAAAACAAAAAAAAAAGTAAAATGGGTATTATTTGACCTTTTATTTAACCTTTCTCACTCTGTAAAAAAAAAAGTAAAAAAAAACAAAAAAAACATACCACATACCAGAATTTTACCGTAAAAATACAGTAGCAATGTTTTATGTTTATGATTTTTAATTATATTTACATTTAAATACTGTAATTTCATTAACTCATAGAATGTTAATGTACCAACCTACTGAAGTACTGAAATATGGAGTCCACTGTAAAAAAAGGTTCTGTAAAGTTTATGGTAAAAAAACAGCAGCTGTGGTTGCCAGAATTTTACTGTAAAAAAAAAAAATGCGGTGGCGTTTTAGGTTTTACAGTTTTAACTTAAATTTACATTTAAATACCATAATTTCATTAACAGATATAATGTTAATGCACCAACCTATTGGTTCATTCACACAAACACTAAACACCATCATGGTAACACAAATGAACCTGAAATAATGCAATAAACATTAATTAAATAACATTAGATGTAACATACAACCCTAATGTACAAAATTGCTAAGAACAAAACTAAGAAGAAGCAGTTATTTCAACAAAAAAACATAAAATTAAAAAAAAAAATAAAAATGTAATGCAGGGAATTCTATGAATATCAATTAACGGTTGATATTGAAATTTTTACATTCTTTCTCACTTCTGAAAACAGTATACTACTGTAAAATGACATGCAATGTCCAATACAGTGCACTATGATACACCACACGAAATGAAACGATCGAATCTTGCGTCCCGACGCCCATTGTCATATACAAATACCCATGACAACCTACGTCAAGCAGATTGTGGCAAATATATAGAAAAAAATATTAAGTTAAGATTTAGTTTGACACCCTAAGGTTGATAATCAACAATGAACAAATTTTAAAGGGATAGTCCAGCCAAAAATGAAAATTCTGTCATTTATTACTCACCCTCATGTTGTTCCAAAACCGTAAGACCTTTGTTTATCTTCGGGACACAAATTAAGGTATTTTTGATGTATTTCCGAAAGCTTTCTGGCCCTGCAAAGACAGCAACGCAACTACCACATTCAGGGCCCAGAAAGGCAGTAAAGACATTGTTAAGACTGAAGAATGAAGAATGAAATTGTTTTCTTTGCACACAAAAAGTATTATCGTTGCTTCATAAAATTAAGGTTAAGCTTCTGATGTTACATGGATTATTTTGATGATGCCTTACGACATATTTGGTTGTGAAATGCCATCGGCTCTTGTGTGTCTCGTGACCGAATGCGACATGCTAGTGTTCGGGAGTATCTTTTTGAATGAAATGTGAGTGCATTAACGGAGCAGGAATATTTTTAGCTATTAAAACCTTATGTTTTACTCTCTTCTTCGCATAAAGATATCATATGACTTCAGAAGACTCAGACTGCAACAGGACTTGTTTGTAATGCTTTTATACTGCTTGTTTATGGTCAGTTTTTGAAATAAATACCTGTGACTGTACTTATATTTAGTTGTTACATGTTTTATATTGTTCAGGAGTAGGTTTAGGGTAGGGGTGGGGTTAGGTGCTCCAATGAAAGTTTAACTTCATATAAAATTATTTATATTTGTATGCATGCAAACCATTAAATTAAGGCAAACAACTGAAAACAATGGAGGACCCTGCACATCAAAAAAGGGGTTCCCTGTGTGTTAAAAAAATGTTGCTAAAAGGGTCCTGACCAAGCGTCAATAAAAAGAGCCAAGCACAGTATCTTTAATTGTGTCTAATTGTGTTTACATATTATATTGATAGAGAGACAAGCCAACCCTTATATCTATTGACAAAAAAAGGAGGCCTATCTACAGTGCTAATGCTAATCAATGGATATGTTGAGTGGAGATTCTCATTAGCAATTTTATTTACTACATTCTGGTAGTTCATGCCGGTGCACGTTTGTAGTATAGCTTTACCAGTCTCTGGGGCATTGATGCCTGACATAGCATGACGATAATGTCATAGGTGACTTAATCTAGTGACCCTCTTGGGCATAGAGAGGAGAACATTGTACTGCTCGTCAGCCTTCACTCCAGTCTATGATTGTGGCACACAGGTTTCCAAGGGAACAGAGCCTGTAGAGCAGTGTCCAGCAGAGACATGCAGGCTTATTCAGGCCCAGCAGTACCAGCCCGTTTCATCCACTGTGCCCCAGCTTCCTCTCTCAGTCTTAGCATTCAGCGAGCCTTTGTCACGGTGGCTCAGCTCCACGCAGTCAGACAGGAGATGAGCAAAAGGAAACCAAGAACAAATGTCTCATGACTCACGCCATTCATCCTGTCTTCTATTCTCGCTGTCGCGCTCCTTTCACTCAAAAGCAGAAAGAAAGAGACAGAAATCACTGTCGGAAGCGTCTTGGAAAATTAGTGGAACAAAAAGAACTGCACTTGTTTTGACTTTTCTATTCATTTACAAAGCGGTATTCTATACTTTTATTTTATTTTTCCGCCAGTAATTACATTCCCCAGGTGTGTAGAGACTTTTTTTGGCTTTTGCTTTTCTCTCTCTCTTTTTTTTTTAAATATTTCTTGTGTGTATGTGTATATTTCTTGTGTAAAAGTGTTGGTACTTTGAGGTTTTAAATATTTAAATAGTTTTGAACTTCTAAAATACATATTAAATTTACAAACTGTATATATACTGCCATTCAAAAGTTTAGAGTGAAATATATTTAAAAAAAAAAATAACGCTCTTGTTCAGCAAGGATGCACTAAATTGATCAAAGATGGGAGTAAAGATAAAAAAAAATTGAATTTATTCTTGTTATTTCAAAGAAGTCATTCTAATATTCTGATTTGTTGCTCAGAAACGTTATTATTATGTTGAAAACAGCTGAGTAGATTTTTAATTTAGGTTTCTTCGATAAATAGAAAGTTCAGATGAACAGCATTTATCTGAAATAAAAATCTTTTATAACGTAATAAATGTCTGTCATCACTTTTGATCAATTTAAAGCATCCTTGCTAAATAAAAATATTAAAGTATTAATTAAAATATATTGATTCAAATAGAAAGCAGTTATTTAAAATAGTAAAAATATTTCACAATATTACTGCTTTTGCTGTATTTTGGATCAAATAAATGCAGGCTTGGTGAGCAGAAGAGACTTCTTTAAAAATTAAAAATCTTACTGTTTAAAAACTTTTGACTGGAAGTGTATATTAACTAAAAAAGAACTCTTTTTTAACATTTATAGTAGTAAGTGTTTCTTAAACATATAATGAGCATATTAGATTGATTTTTGAAGGATCATGTGACACTGAAGACTGGACAAATGGCATCTGAAAATTCAGCTTTGCTATCACAAGAAGAAATTATATTTTAAAATGTATTCAAATAGAAAACAGTCTTTTTAAAGTATAATAATATTTCACAATATAACCATTTTACTCTATTTTTGATCAAATAACAGCATAAAAAACATTGAAAAAGAAGTTCCAGTCACCCTGTAGTCAAAATGTAGTGTTAGGTTCATGATGGTTCCTGTGACAGGCAGTACTCGCTATGAAAGAATGAGGTTAATTGATTATCTGAAGGGAAGTATCCATAAATTACCTTTAAATGAATAATGACTTTGGCTTTTAGTCCTAAATTGCTTTGGCAACATGCAGAGACACCCACATGCTTCCTCACATTCATACACACAGACTCCCACTCCCATCAGAGCTGTCCGATGGGCTGACACACCCAGAATCCATTCGTTTGTCAATTAAAGGCAACATTGTGTTTATGAAGTGTCAGAATGATGAACAGGCCCGCGCTGTCAGACCTGCATCTCAGTAAACGTCCAGCAGGCATGGAGGCATCAATGCTTATGTAGGCTATTAAGTCAGGCAGCCATGCATCTCAATAGCAGTACACAGCCATGGGTTGGAGAGAGACAGACAGCATATGAGCTCAGTATATTGGCCTGCTGTCTGCCAAGGAGACTGCAAATGATTGTTTGGCAGCTTTAAAGTCCACTCGCTCCGACTCACATTCCTTTATTTGATTTCTCCTTCTGGCGTGGATGCGCTGGAGGGCTGGGTGGGGAGGATAGGGACCGTAATGCTTAGCTCTTTTATTGGATTGGACTCTTCACTAGACGTACTGTCAAGTGCCCGGTCACTTAAGCCAGTGTAGTAGACTTCCCAACACTGACAGTGTTCTTTAGCAAATTCACTTTTGTGTACCGAACAACTGATTTTTGTAATGGTGTGTAAATGGAGGAACTTGAGCTCGTTCTTCTCCGCCTCATCTTAATGTGCCAACGTTTTGAAAGAGAAATTAAAACCATTTTTTCTGTTTACTGAAAGGAAGATTTTTGGCTGTGGTATAAATTATACAGGTAGTAGTTTATGTATAGTTGATTAAAAAATAAAATACAGGGAATACATTTATACTTAACCCCTATGTTCTGTTTATATTGACTTTATTGTCAAAGAAAACACTAGATAAATAATAATGGAAAAAAGTAAACCTTAGTAAACCTCTTTCGCTTCTTTTTATAAAAAATAACATATCCTTATTACCACACCTTTCGTACTATTTTTTTAAATTTTTTAATTTTTTTTGAGTGGTAAAAATGAGTGGTCTATTTTTTTTTTTATATATCTTTGACACAATCTCTGGAGTCTCTGAAACACCAGATATACATGATGTGGAGGATGTTTAATGCAACTAAATTTTGTTCATAATTAGTTCTCATGTGATTAGGAAAGCATGAAGCATCAACCTGATATGCAATGTTAAGTATGTTTTTTTAATGCTATTAAATGGTTAGTTCACCCAAAAATGAAAATTCTGTTATTAATTACTCACCCTCATGTCATTCCAAACCCGTAAGACCTTTGTTCATCTTTCGAAGGACAAATTGATATATTTTTGATGAACGACTTGAATGATCTATTAAATATGGTCATACGTTCTCTGAGACCCAAAATAGAAAATGAATATTAAGTTTGCAAATGATCTGCTTTCCATATGAACCTGTTTTTTTTTACTGATATATTACCAAGTTTAAAATCATTAGGTATTAACTAACAATGAACCACAGTTTTACAGCTTGTATTATTCCAGATTAATGTTAGTAACGTGATATAATTCATTATATGTAATTTACAATGAACAATAGTGTCTTATGTCAAAAATCATTAGAATATTAAGTAAAGATCATATTCCATAAAGATATTTTGTAAATTTCCTACCATAAATATACCAATACTTAATTTTTGATTAGTAATATGCATTGCTAAGAACTTCGTTTGGACAACTTTAAAGGCGATTTTCTCAGTATTTTGATTTTTTTTTTTGTACACTTAGATTCTTGATTTTCAGATATTTGTATCTCAGCCAAATATTGTCCTATCCTAACAAACCATATATCAACGGAAAGCTTATTTATACATATTATGTATAAATCTCAAGTTTAAAAAGTTAACCCTTACGACTGGTTTTGTAGTCCAGCGTAACAAGTTTCTTCATAATTACTCACCCCATGTCATCCAAAATGTTCATGTCTTTCTTCAGTCGAAAAAAGAAATTAAGGTTTTTGAGGAAAACGTTCCAGGATTTTTCTCCATATAGTGGACTTCAGTAAGGGTTGGCAGGTTGAAGGTCCAAATTTCAGTTTAAGTGCAGCTTCAGAGGGCTCTATAATCACTCACCAAATCACTTTGGAATAGTAGGGCGAAGTACCGACCCAGTGTTTACAAAGCGAATGTGCAAAGAAAATCAAACAACCTTTACAAAAAAAGGTAGAACAACAATGTCAGATGATTTTGAAGTTGGATGAGAAAATGAGATTTTTTTGCCCTACCTTACTTTTTTTAAACAGATGAAGAACTACCCATGCGTTAGCTTTTCAGCATGATTACATAATGCGTGAAATCATAGACGTGCAACGCAGAGCTACTGCAAGATGAGCATTTGTGGTTAAAAAGTATATAAAGTTTTTTTTTTTTTTTTAAGAAAATGACAGATTGCTACATAAGTTTTGCTTATTCCTTGGCTAGGATCGTGTAGAGGCATTGAAAAGTTTGGAGCTTCAACCTGTTGGCTTTTAGGTCCACTATATGGAGAAAAATCCTGGAGTTTTTTCCTCAAAAACCTTCATTTCTTTTTGACTGAAGAAAGAAAGACATGAACATCTTGCTTAATGCATTAGCTAATGTTTACAAATTGTAAAGTGTTATAGATTTTCACTAAACAATATCGTTTAAAGACAAGTCATGATGGTGATACATTCTACACATACAGTAAAGTGTGCTACAGATCTATAGCTGTAAACTCTCAGACACACAGATGGAAAACATCTCCAGGGATCCACTCCAAAGTAATTGTCTCTGGCCGGGTCATTGTACCTACTACATATATCATTGTGCCTCTGAGTGCTTACAGTTCAGAGTACTGTTGTCTGCACGAGTTTTCCTTTGTGAATCCATTGTATCATAGTATCAGACTTTTGCTGCACTGGCTTTTCTCCCAGAAGCTCAGTGTTTAAGAACATTTAGAACACCAGTGGGGAAGCGTACTGTAGCTGCGTTAATAACATCAGCTCCTTTTCCTCCCTATGATCCATCTTGTTTTTATGACATTTTTAACGAGTCTTTGAATATGTTTATAGATGTTTCTGCATAGCCACTCTTTTCATATAAAGAACAGATTATTTTATTCTAATGTAATTTATTATGAAATCATTTTAAATATTTTATATGGTGTTGTAAAGCAGTGCACTTTCCAAGTACAGCATATGTGGACCGCAACGTATAAAATTGGCTCATGTTTTTATGTGCCTAAGGATCAAGTACTCGTTCTTTTCTGAGGCGAATGGCCAAACTAATTCATACAGTGGGAGCAAGCCAAAGTCAAGGACGAGAATTGCTTCCTGAGCCAGACGTCTTACCGTTAAGCCTACCTGGATTTCTGCTCAAATTTTGGCCGTTCTCATAGGTGGTCAGTATGCTTGCTTTTCTTTATTTTTGTCAATCTTTTGTAATTCCCCCTTACCCAGCTTAAAGAACATAGTAACCAAGGTAACCAAGGCTTATTTATGTGTATTGTTAAGTGATGATGAATTGTTAGATAACAACCGGCTGTCAGCGAGTCTAAAAAAAGGTCACTGAGACATATTGCAGGCATATGCAGATACGATTATGGTTCTTGTGAAGGGCAGCTTTATTGAAATTGATGGTAGAAATTCAGTTTTTTGGGCCATTTTATATTCATAATGACCTCAAAGCTTTCCAGTTTCACATGGGAAACATTTGACTGAGCTGGGGACCTGGAGGCTGCTTAAAATTTCAGCCAAAAATGAAAATTCTGTCATCATTTACCCACCATCACGTTGTTCTAAAACCGTATGATTTTCTTTCCTCCATGGAACACAAAAGAAAAATAGTTCTCTGTGCAATTAGTCCCCATGAGGACTGAGGCTTTCTTCATAAAAGACTCAACAGCACCATAAAAGAAGCTAAAAAGTGGCCCATACAACTTGTGCACCATATTCAGAGTCTTTTGAAGCAATTCATTAGCTTTGTGTAAAATGTAGCAGTTTTTTAAATCATTGGTTGTAACTGCATGGAAAAGAACCTGCACAATTATTTCAGTTTTATTCCTTTGTGTTTAAAGGAGACCCTTTTTACAATGTGTAATATAAGCCTCAGGTGTCCCCAGAATGTTTCTGTGAAGTTTCAGCTCAAAACACCCCACAGATCATTTATTATATCATTTTGAAAATGCAGATTTTGAGTCAAAGCAGAAACACGCTGTTTTCATGCATGTCTCTTTAAATGCAAATGAGCTGCTGCTCCCCGCCCCCTTTTCCACAATAGGGCTGTGTCTTTACAACTCATAGTACAGATGCTCTGCCAAAAAACGTCTGTTTGGTTTTGATTACTGTGACGACCCATGTGTATGTCTGTCGTCTTTGGGATATTTATGGCCTCCCAATTGATTGCCTCTGGATGGGTTTTGTTGAGGACACCTGTTGCTGGGTTCCTGTCTGGCCTTTTAAAAGGCAGCACCACAACTGGCCAGCGGGAGCTGCACGTGGGACTTGATTTCGTTTGGTTTCCGTTTATCCTTGTTTGATTTTATGCATCCAACATTTCTACAGTCCATTACATGCTCATGCATTCACTTAACTTTACACTACTGATTCTTGATTGTTTCACGTCACATGGTTTCGTTTTTGTATAGTTTTATTATGCTAATAAATTTTGTGTATTATTTGCACTTTCTGGTGTGTCCCCGTTTTTGTTACGTCCTTTTCGAGCCGTGGGGCGTAACAAATGGGGGCTCGTCCGCTTTATAGTAAATCTTGTTTTACTTGTAACGTTCAGAAGGAAATCCTATTTGAATGGTATGATATCACGTTGTAATTTAGTCATGTGTTCGGGAACACCTGAAAGTGATTGATGCTGTTTGGTCGCCGTTCGGAGTCACAGACGGGTAAGTCGTTCTTGTGCAAATTTGTTTGTTTTACTCGGCGTTTTTCCCGGTTAGGCTTAGCGACTTGTTTCTTTTGAAACATGTCGGTTTTGTTGTTTTGGTAGTGTTGTGGTGAAAGCGGGTAGTAGCGGTTGTCTCGGGAGCACTTCCATGGGGTTGTGAACTGTCGCTGGTAACCAGTTGCAGTTTCACCCATTGGGTTTATGTGCTTAAATTTCCCCCCGCCGGTAACTACATGAAGATCAGGGTCTAGTAAGTTAGATAGATTGGGTATTTGGGAAAGGTACGTAGGGGGAAAATTCCGAGTGTTTCTTTGCACAAGTACTTGCTTGCGGTCTGTGAGATATTTATGGCTGATGTTGAAAAGTTTGATAAATCGCCTTCACATGTGGTGTTAAATGAATGCACAAAAGAACAGCTATTAAGAATCGCGGAGTTTTATGAAATTGGAATTGATAAGAGATTTAAAACAAGTACTATTAGGATTGAGTTAAAAAATAAATTGACGGAAAAAGGAATTTTATTACCTGAAATGGACCAAATTCAAGACGTGCAAGCACAAAGCGTATCTGCTTCACAGTCTATTTTAACTTTCGATCAACAAAAGGAGTTATTATTATTGCAAATAGATCATGAGAAAATAAAACAACAATCTGAACAAGGTAAACTCGAGTTAGAGAAAGCAAAGATGGAGTTGGAGTACCTGAAACTTAAATTGTTACAGGAAAGTAAGATTGATAGTGGTGCTTCAGTAGAATCCGGTGCTTGTGCAAGTTTTTCACTTCATCAAAATTTAAAACTTGTTCCTAAATTCAATGAACATGATCCGGATGTATTTTTTACTCTTTTCGAACGTGTTGCTGAAATACAAGGTTGGTCCAAAACGAATTGTGTGTTGTTGTTGCAGTGCGTGTTAGTGGGTAAGGCTCAATTAGCTTTTTCTGCTTTGACTACGGAAGAGTGCAAAGATTATGATACTGTTAAGTCGGCAGTGTTGAAAGTGTATGAGTGCGTGCCTGAAACATATCGACAACGATTTAGATCGTGTAAAATGGTTCCAGGTCAGACACATTTGGAGTTTGTGCGAGATTTAAGACGATATGTTACACGTTGGTGTTCGTCTCTTAATGTGGAAACATTTGATGATTTGCTTGAGTTAATCATAATTGAACAGTTTAAAACCTCTGTTCCTGAGCAAATTGCAATGTATGTTAACGAACACAAAGTTCAGTCTCCAGAAGAGGCCGCATCGTTAGCTGATAACTTTGTGCTTACTCATAGGAAAACTGTTGTTGGTTGGCAGACATCGGACGAAGGGAACATAGTTTGTTCTGCAAAGACTTCTCCTCAGCCCGGTCGCGTTTTTGATGTGTCTAAAATTTGTAACTATTGTCGTGGACAAGGGCACTGGAAAGCAGACTGTTTGATACTTAAAAGTAAAAATAAACGGGTTGAAATGAATAAATCTACACCTGCTGTAGTGGCTAATTCTGTTCACTTAGATGAGCTTGAATTTAAGATTAATGATTCTGATTGTTTTGCTCCTTTCATTACAGAAGGTCGAGTGTCGTTAATGGATGGATCTATGGAAGTTCCCATTAAAATTTTGCGGGACACGGGAGCTGTGGATTCGTTCATTTTAGAATCTGTTTTACCTTTTTCCTCACAATCTGAAACTGGTGAGAGTATGTTAGTTCGGGGAATGGGTTTGAATACACTATCAGTTCCTTTACATAAAGTGAAGCTCAGCTCCGATCTAGTGACTGGTGAGGTAGTGGTAGGACTGCGTCCTGTTTTGCCAATTGAAGGTGTCCACTTTATTTTGGGTAATAAACTGGCAGAGGGCCGAGTTTGGCCTAATGTACCTTCATCTCCTGTAGTTTTGACTGAAGGGGAGGTTAGTCAGGAAGTTGCAAAGAAAAATCCTGTGGTTGTTGTAACTCGGGCTATGTCTAAAAATGCTGAGCGAGTGCCGACAGATGAAACTAAAATGATGTCAAAGGAAATTGTTTCTCTTTCTGTACCTGACTTGTGTGATTTGTCTTTTCCTTTCTCCACAGAAGAATTGAGGAGGGAACAGATTTTAGATTCTTCACTGGCTGAACTCTTTACTTTTGCTCTTTCTGACAGTGACGTACCTGATGTGGCTAGAGCATACTTTGTTCAGGATGGACTTCTGTTGAGGAAGTGGAGTCCTCATGGTGAGGATTTTGTTGGTGATCCTATTATTCAAGTTGTTATTCCTACAAAGTATCGTTCCGTCGTTTTGGAAGTTGCCCATGGAAAAGCTGGTCATCTTGGGGTTAGGAAAACCTACGATCGGATTTTGCGTCATTTTTTTTGGCCACGATTGAAGCGTGATATTTCTGCTTATATTAAAAAGTGTCATACTTGTCAAGTCACTAGTAAGCCAAATCAGAACTTAAAACCGGTCCCGTTAAACCCGATTCCAGCTAATTGTGAACCCTTTGAACATATTATTGTGGATTGTGTGGGCCCGCTTCCGCCTTCAAAATCGGGGAGCAAATATTTGCTTACCGTTATGTGTTTAGCCACACGTTTTCCTTCTGCTTATCCTTTGCGCACAATTACGTCCCGTTCAATTGTAAGAGCTTTATCACAGTTTATGTCAATTTTTGGCATCCCTAAGGTCATTCAAAGTGATCAGGGTACAAACCTCACATCACATCTTTTCCAACAAGTTTTAAAACAACTAAGAATTAAGCATAATCTTGCTAGTGCCTATCATCCACAAAGTCAAGGAACGTTGGAGAGGTTCCATCAGACTTTGAAGTCTCTCCTTCGTGCTTATTGTGTACAGTTGGATAGAGATTGGGAGGAGGGTTTGCCCTGGTTACTACTGGCGGCACGTGAGGTTGTACAAGAAAGTACTGGATTTAGTCCTAACGATTTAGTTTTTGGTCATAGAGTTCGTGGGCTTTTGGCAGTACTTCAAGATTCAGTTAAAAGTTCAGATTCACCAAAAAACTTGCTATCGTATGTAGATGGTTTTCGTCATAGGTTGATGCAAGCACGAGAATTGGCCAGTATTAAGCTTGAAAAGCAACAGAACAATATGAAACGGTTGTACGATCGCAAAACTGAACACCGTGTTTTTGAGCCGGGAGATCAGGTTCTTGTATCGCGTCTTTTACCATCTTCTCCTTTTGAAGCTAAATTTGAAGGTCCGTATGTGATAAAATGTAAACTGAGTGACGAGAATTATATAGTGGCAACCCCCCATCGTAGAAGGTCTACTCAGTTATATCATGTGAACTTGTTGAAACCTTACTATGAGAAGTCGAAGTTAAATACTGATGGTTCCATTCATTCAGTATTACTTGTGATGTCTGATGGTAAAATAATTTTTTCAAAGGAGGGGTATGATGGACCTGATGATACGGTTTTGCGTGGGCGATTAAATAATACTGCATCTTTGGAAAAACTTAGCACTGCACTGATTCACTTGTCACCCTCACAGTCTGTGGAACTGATTTCTTTGTTACAGAGTTTTCCTGAATTGTTTGGAGACACGCCAACGCGTACTGATTGGGTCGAACATGACATTGATGTGGGTAACGCTTCTCCTATTAAACAGCGTTATTATAGAGTGTCACCAGAGAAAAGGAAGCTTTGGCTCTGATTTGGGCGTTACAACACTTCAACATTTATGTTGGTTCGGGTCAACCCGTTGTGGTCTACACAGATCACAACCCGTTGACGTTTCTGAATTCTTTTCACTGCCCAAATCAAAGGCTTATTCGTTGGTTTTTATTTTTACAGGCCTACTCCCTTGATATTCGACATGTTAGAGGATCTGAAAATGTTGTCGCTGATGCACTGTCGCGGGCTCCCCTGGGTAACTAAAGTGTATTTAAAGATTTTGCTAATTTCTGTTTTGTATATTACAGGGATTCTTGACAGACCCCTGTCTTAAGGGGTGGGGTGTGACGACCCATGTGTATGTCTGTCGTCTTTGGGATATTTATGGCCTCCCAATTGATTGCCTCTGGATGGGTTTTGTTGAGGACACCTGTTGCTGGGTTCCTGTCTGGCCTTTTAAAAGGCAGCACCACAACTGGCCAGCGGGAGCTGCACGTGGGATTTGATTTCGTTTGGTTTCCGTTTATCCTTGTTTGATTTTATGCATCCAACATTTCTACAGTCCATTACATGCTCATGCATTCACTTAACTTTACACTACTGATTCTTGATTGTTTCACGTCACATGGTTTCGTTTTTGTATAGTTTTATTATGCTAATAAATTTTGTGTATTATTTGCACTTTCTGGTGTGTCCCCGTTTTTGTTACGTCCTTTTCGAGCCGTGGGGCGTAACAAATGGGGGCTCGTCCGCTTTATAGTAAATCTTGTTTTACTTGTAACGTTCAGAAGGAAATCCTATTTGAATGGTATGATATCACGTTGTAATTTAGTCATGTGTTCGGGAACACCTGAAAGTGATTGATGCTGTTTGGTCGCCGTTCGGAGTCACAGACGGGTAAGTCGTTCTTGTGCAAATTTGTTTGTTTTACTCGGCGTTTTTCCCGGTTAGGCTTAGCGACTTGTTTCTTTTGAAACATGTCGGTTTTGTTGTTTTGGTAGTGTTGTGGTGAAAGCGGGTAGTAGCGGTTGTCTCGGGAGCACTTCCATGGGGTTGTGAACTGTCGCTGGTAACCAGTTGCAGTTTCACCCATTGGGTTTATGTGCTTAAATTTCCCCCCGCCGGTAACTACATGAAGATCAGGGTCTAGTAAGTTAGATAGATTGGGTATTTGGGAAAGGTACGTAGGGGGAAAATTCCGAGTGTTTCTTTGCACAAGTACTTGCTTGCGGTCTGTGAGATATTTATGGCTGATGTTGAAAAGTTTGATAAATCGCCTTCACATGTGGTGTTAAATGAATGCACAAAAGAACAGCTATTAAGAATCGCGGAGTTTTATGAAATTGGAATTGATAAGAGATTTAAAACAAGTACTATTAGGATTGAGTTAAAAAATAAATTGACGGAAAAAGGAATTTTATTACCTGAAATGGACCAAATTCAAGACGTGCAAGCACAAAGCGTATCTGCTTCACAGTCTATTTTAACTTTCGATCAACAAAAGGAGTTATTATTATTGCAAATAGATCATGAGAAAATAAAACAACAATCTGAACAAGGTAAACTCGAGTTAGAGAAAGCAAAGATGGAGTTGGAGTACCTGAAACTTAAATTGTTACAGGAAAGTAAGATTGATAGTGGTGCTTCAGTAGAATCCGGTGCTTGTGCAAGTTTTTCACTTCATCAAAATTTAAAACTTGTTCCTAAATTCAATGAACATGATCCGGATGTATTTTTTACTCTTTTCGAACGTGTTGCTGAAATACAAGGTTGGTCCAAAACGAATTGTGTGTTGTTGTTGCAGTGCGTGTTAGTGGGTAAGGCTCAATTAGCTTTTTCTGCTTTGACTACAGAAGAGTGCAAAGATTATGATACTGTTAAGTCGGCAGTGTTGAAAGTGTATGAGTGCGTGCCTGAAACATATCGACAACGATTTAGATCGTGTAAAATGGTTCCAGGTCAGACACATTTGGAGTTTGTGCGAGATTTAAGACGATATGTTACACGTTGGTGTTCGTCTCTTAATGTGGAAACATTTGATGATTTGCTTGAGTTAATCATAATTGAACAGTTTAAAACCTCTGTTCCTGAGCAAATTGCAATGTATGTTAACGAACACAAAGTTCAGTCTCCAGAAGAGGCCGCATCGTTAGCTGATAACTTTGTGCTTACTCATAGGAAAACTGTTGTTGGTTGGCAGACATCGGACGAAGGGAACATAGTTTGTTCTGCAAAGACTTCTCCTCAGCCCGGTCGCGTTTTTGATGTGTCTAAAATTTGTAACTATTGTCGTGGACAAGGGCACTGGAAAGCAGACTGTTTGATACTTAAAAGTAAAAATAAACGGGTTGAAATGAATAAATCTACACCTGCTGTAGTGGCTAATTCTGTTCACTTAGATGAGCTTGAATTTAAGATTAATGATTCTGATTGTTTTGCTCCTTTCATTACAGAAGGTCGAGTGTCGTTAATGGATGGATCTATGGAAGTTCCCATTAAAATTTTGCGGGACACGGGAGCTGTGGATTCGTTCATTTTAGAATCTGTTTTACCTTTTTCCTCACAATCTGAAACTGGTGAGAGTATGTTAGTTCGGGGAATGGGTTTGAATACACTATCAGTTCCTTTACATAAAGTGAAGCTCAGCTCCGATCTAGTGACTGGTGAGGTAGTGGTAGGACTGCGTCCTGTTTTGCCAATTGAAGGTGTCCACTTTATTTTGGGTAATAAACTGGCAGAGGGCCGAGTTTGGCCTAATGTACCTTCATCTCCTGTAGTTTTGACTGAAGGGGAGGTTAGTCAGGAAGTTGCAAAGAAAAATCCTGTGGTTGTTGTAACTCGGGCTATGTCTAAAAATGCTGAGCGAGTGCCGACAGATGAAACTAAAATGATGTCAAAGGAAATTGTTTCTCTTTCTGTACCTGACTTGTGTGATTTGTCTTTTCCTTTCTCCACAGAAGAATTGAGGAGGGAACAGATTTTAGATTCTTCACTGGCTGAACTCTTTACTTTTGCTCTTTCTGACAGTGACGTACCTGATGTGGCTAGAGCATACTTTGTTCAGGATGGACTTCTGTTGAGGAAGTGGAGTCCTCATGGTGAGGATTTTGTTGGTGATCCTATTATTCAAGTTGTTATTCCTACAAAGTATCGTTCCGTCGTTTTGGAAGTTGCCCATGGAAAAGCTGGTCATCTTGGGGTTAGGAAAACCTACGATCGGATTTTGCGTCATTTTTTTTGGCCACGATTGAAGCGTGATATTTCTGCTTATATTAAAAAGTGTCATACTTGTCAAGTCACTAGTAAGCCAAATCAGAACTTAAAACCGGTCCCGTTAAACCCGATTCCAGCTAATTGTGAACCCTTTGAACATATTATTGTGGATTGTGTGGGCCCGCTTCCGCCTTCAAAATCGGGGAGCAAATATTTGCTTACCGTTATGTGTTTAGCCACACGTTTTCCTTCTGCTTATCCTTTGCGCACAATTACGTCCCGTTCAATTGTAAGAGCTTTATCACAGTTTATGTCAATTTTTGGCATCCCTAAGGTCATTCAAAGTGATCAGGGTACAAACCTCACATCACATCTTTTCCAACAAGTTTTAAAACAACTAAGAATTAAGCATAATCTTGCTAGTGCCTATCATCCACAAAGTCAAGGAACGTTGGAGAGGTTCCATCAGACTTTGAAGTCTCTCCTTCGTGCTTATTGTGTACAGTTGGATAGAGATTGGGAGGAGGGTTTGCCCTGGTTACTACTGGCGGCACGTGAGGTTGTACAAGAAAGTACTGGATTTAGTCCTAACGATTTAGTTTTTGGTCATAGAGTTCGTGGGCTTTTGGCAGTACTTCAAGATTCAGTTAAAAGTTCAGATTCACCAAAAAACTTGCTATCGTATGTAGATGGTTTTCGTCATAGGTTGATGCAAGCACGAGAATTGGCCAGTATTAAGCTTGAAAAGCAACAGAACAATATGAAACGGTTGTACGATCGCAAAACTGAACACCGTGTTTTTGAGCCGGGAGATCAGGTTCTTGTATCGCGTCTTTTACCATCTTCTCCTTTTGAAGCTAAATTTGAAGGTCCGTATGTGATAAAATGTAAACTGAGTGACGAGAATTATATAGTGGCAACCCCCCATCGTAGAAGGTCTACTCAGTTATATCATGTGAACTTGTTGAAACCTTACTATGAGAAGTCGAAGTTAAATACTGATGGTTCCATTCATTCAGTATTACTTGTGATGTCTGATGGTAAAATAATTTTTTCAAAGGAGGGGTATGATGGACCTGATGATACGGTTTTGCGTGGGCGATTAAATAATACTGCATCTTTGGAAAAACTTAGCACTGCACTGATTCACTTGTCACCCTCACAGTCTGTGGAACTGATTTCTTTGTTACAGAGTTTTCCTGAATTGTTTGGAGACACGCCAACGCGTACTGATTGGGTCGAACATGACATTGATGTGGGTAACGCTTCTCCTATTAAACAGCGTTATTATAGAGTGTCACCAGAGAAAAGGAAGCTTTGGCTCTGATTTGGGCGTTACAACACTTCAACATTTATGTTGGTTCGGGTCAACCCGTTGTGGTCTACACAGATCACAACCCGTTGACGTTTCTGAATTCTTTTCACTGCCCAAATCAAAGGCTTATTCGTTGGTTTTTATTTTTACAGGCCTACTCCCTTGATATTCGACATGTTAGAGGATCTGAAAATGTTGTCGCTGATGCACTGTCGCGGGCTCCCCTGGGTAACTAAAGTGTATTTAAAGATTTTGCTAATTTCTGTTTTGTATATTACAGGGATTCTTGACAGACCCCTGTCTTAAGGGGTGGGGTGTGACGACCCATGTGTATGTCTGTCGTCTTTGGGATATTTATGGCCTCCCAATTGATTGCCTCTGGATGGGTTTTGTTGAGGACACCTGTTGCTGGGTTCCTGTCTGGCCTTTTAAAAGGCAGCACCACAACTGGCCAGCGGGAGCTGCACGTGGGACTTGATTTCGTTTGGTTTCCGTTTATCCTTGTTTGATTTTATGCATCCAACATTTCTACAGTCCATTACATGCTCATGCATTCACTTAACTTTACACTACTGATTCTTGATTGTTTCACGTCACATGGTTTCGTTTTTGTATAGTTTTATTATGCTAATAAATTTTGTGTATTATTTGCACTTTCTGGTGTGTCCCCGTTTTTGTTACGTCCTTTTCGAGCCGTGGGGCGTAACAAATGGGGGCTCGTCCGCTTTATAGTAAATCTTGTTTTACTTGTAACGTTCAGAAGGAAATCCTATTTGAATGGTATGATATCACGTTGTAATTTAGTCATGTGTTCGGGAACACCTGAAAGTGATTGATGCTGTTTGGTCGCCGTTCGGAGTCACAGACGGGTAAGTCGTTCTTGTGCAAATTTGTTTGTTTTACTCGGCGTTTTTCCCGGTTAGGCTTAGCGACTTGTTTCTTTTGAAACATGTCGGTTTTGTTGTTTTGGTAGTGTTGTGGTGAAAGCGGGTAGTAGCGGTTGTCTCGGGAGCACTTCCATGGGGTTGTGAACTGTCGCTGGTAACCAGTTGCAGTTTCACCCATTGGGTTTATGTGCTTAAATTTCCCCCCGCCGGTAACTACATGAAGATCAGGGTCTAGTAAGTTAGATAGATTGGGTATTTGGGAAAGGTACGTAGGGGGAAAATTCCGAGTGTTTCTTTGCACAAGTACTTGCTTGCGGTCTGTGAGATATTTATGGCTGATGTTGAAAAGTTTGATAAATCGCCTTCACATGTGGTGTTAAATGAATGCACAAAAGAACAGCTATTAAGAATCGCGGAGTTTTATGAAATTGGAATTGATAAGAGATTTAAAACAAGTACTATTAGGATTGAGTTAAAAAATAAATTGACGGAAAAAGGAATTTTATTACCTGAAATGGACCAAATTCAAGACGTGCAAGCACAAAGCGTATCTGCTTCACAGTCTATTTTAACTTTCGATCAACAAAAGGAGTTATTATTATTGCAAATAGATCATGAGAAAATAAAACAACAATCTGAACAAGGTAAACTCGAGTTAGAGAAAGCAAAGATGGAGTTGGAGTACCTGAAACTTAAATTGTTACAGGAAAGTAAGATTGATAGTGGTGCTTCAGTAGAATCCGGTGCTTGTGCAAGTTTTTCACTTCATCAAAATTTAAAACTTGTTCCTAAATTCAATGAACATGATCCGGATGTATTTTTTACTCTTTTCGAACGTGTTGCTGAAATACAAGGTTGGTCCAAAACGAATTGTGTGTTGTTGTTGCAGTGCGTGTTAGTGGGTAAGGCTCAATTAGCTTTTTCTGCTTTGACTACAGAAGAGTGCAAAGATTATGATACTGTTAAGTCGGCAGTGTTGAAAGTGTATGAGTGCGTGCCTGAAACATATCGACAACGATTTAGATCGTGTAAAATGGTTCCAGGTCAGACACATTTGGAGTTTGTGCGAGATTTAAGACGATATGTTACACGTTGGTGTTCGTCTCTTAATGTGGAAACATTTGATGATTTGCTTGAGTTAATCATAATTGAACAGTTTAAAACCTCTGTTCCTGAGCAAATTGCAATGTATGTTAACGAACACAAAGTTCAGTCTCCAGAAGAGGCCGCATCGTTAGCTGATAACTTTGTGCTTACTCATAGGAAAACTGTTGTTGGTTGGCAGACATCGGACGAAGGGAACATAGTTTGTTCTGCAAAGACTTCTCCTCAGCCCGGTCGCGTTTTTGATGTGTCTAAAATTTGTAACTATTGTCGTGGACAAGGGCACTGGAAAGCAGACTGTTTGATACTTAAAAGTAAAAATAAACGGGTTGAAATGAATAAATCTACACCTGCTGTAGTGGCTAATTCTGTTCACTTAGATGAGCTTGAATTTAAGATTAATGATTCTGATTGTTTTGCTCCTTTCATTACAGAAGGTCGAGTGTCGTTAATGGATGGATCTATGGAAGTTCCCATTAAAATTTTGCGGGACACGGGAGCTGTGGATTCGTTCATTTTAGAATCTGTTTTACCTTTTTCCTCACAATCTGAAACTGGTGAGAGTATGTTAGTTCGGGGAATGGGTTTGAATACACTATCAGTTCCTTTACATAAAGTGAAGCTCAGCTCCGATCTAGTGACTGGTGAGGTAGTGGTAGGACTGCGTCCTGTTTTGCCAATTGAAGGTGTCCACTTTATTTTGGGTAATAAACTGGCAGAGGGCCGAGTTTGGCCTAATGTACCTTCATCTCCTGTAGTTTTGACTGAAGGGGAGGTTAGTCAGGAAGTTGCAAAGAAAAATCCTGTGGTTGTTGTAACTCGGGCTATGTCTAAAAATGCTGAGCGAGTGCCGACAGATGAAACTAAAATGATGTCAAAGGAAATTGTTTCTCTTTCTGTACCTGACTTGTGTGATTTGTCTTTTCCTTTCTCCACAGAAGAATTGAGGAGGGAACAGATTTTAGATTCTTCACTGGCTGAACTCTTTACTTTTGCTCTTTCTGACAGTGACGTACCTGATGTGGCTAGAGCATACTTTGTTCAGGATGGACTTCTGTTGAGGAAGTGGAGTCCTCATGGTGAGGATTTTGTTGGTGATCCTATTATTCAAGTTGTTATTCCTACAAAGTATCGTTCCGTCGTTTTGGAAGTTGCCCATGGAAAAGCTGGTCATCTTGGGGTTAGGAAAACCTACGATCGGATTTTGCGTCATTTTTTTTGGCCACGATTGAAGCGTGATATTTCTGCTTATATTAAAAAGTGTCATACTTGTCAAGTCACTAGTAAGCCAAATCAGAACTTAAAACCGGTCCCGTTAAACCCGATTCCAGCTAATTGTGAACCCTTTGAACATATTATTGTGGATTGTGTGGGCCCGCTTCCGCCTTCAAAATCGGGGAGCAAATATTTGCTTACCGTTATGTGTTTAGCCACACGTTTTCCTTCTGCTTATCCTTTGCGCACAATTACGTCCCGTTCAATTGTAAGAGCTTTATCACAGTTTATGTCAATTTTTGGCATCCCTAAGGTCATTCAAAGTGATCAGGGTACAAACCTCACATCACATCTTTTCCAACAAGTTTTAAAACAACTAAGAATTAAGCATAATCTTGCTAGTGCCTATCATCCACAAAGTCAAGGAACGTTGGAGAGGTTCCATCAGACTTTGAAGTCTCTCCTTCGTGCTTATTGTGTACAATTGGATAGAGATTGGGAGGAGGGTTTGCCCTGGTTACTATTGGCGGCACGTGAGGTTGTACAAGAAAGTACTGGATTTAGTCCTAACGATTTAGTTTTTGGTCATAGAGTTCGTGGGCTTTTGGCAGTACTTCAAGATTCAGTTAAAAGTTCAGATTCACCAAAAAACTTGCTATCGTATGTAGATGGTTTTCGTCATAGGTTGATGCAAGCACGAGAATTGGCCAGTATTAAGCTTGAAAAGCAACAGAACAATATGAAACGGTTGTACGATCGCAAAACTGAACACCGTGTTTTTGAGCCGGGAGATCAGGTTCTTGTATCGCGTCTTTTACCATCTTCTCCTTTTGAAGCTAAATTTGAAGGTCCGTATGTGATAAAATGTAAACTGAGTGACGAGAATTATATAGTGGCAACCCCCCATCGTAGAAGGTCTACTCAGTTATATCATGTGAACTTGTTGAAACCTTACTATGAGAAGTCGAAGTTAAATACTGATGGTTCCATTCATTCAGTATTACTTGTGATGTCTGATGGTAAAATAATTTTTTCAAAGGAGGGGTATGATGGACCTGATGATACGGTTTTGCGTGGGCGATTAAATAATACTGCATCTTTGGAAAAACTTAGCACTGCACTGATTCACTTGTCACCCTCACAGTCTGTGGAACTGATTTCTTTGTTACAGAGTTTTCCTGAATTGTTTGGAGACACGCCAACGCGTACTGATTGGGTCGAACATGACATTGATGTGGGTAACGCTTCTCCTATTAAACAGCGTTATTATAGAGTGTCACCAGAGAAAAGGAAGCTTTGGCTCTGATTTGGGCGTTACAACACTTCAACATTTATGTTGGTTCGGGGCAACCCGTTGTGGTCTACACAGATCACAACCCGTTGACGTTTCTGAATTCTTTTCACTGCCCAAATCAAAGGCTTATTCGTTGGTTTTTATTTTTACAGGCCTACTCCCTTGATATTCGACATGTTAGAGGATCTGAAAATGTTGTCGCTGATGCACTGTCGCGGGCTCCCCTGGGTAACTAAAGTGTATTTAAAGATTTTGCTAATTTCTGTTTTGTATATTACAGGGATTCTTGACAGACCCCTGTCTTAAGGGGTGGGGTGTGACGACCCATGTGTATGTCTGTCGTCTTTGGGATATTTATGGCCTCCCAATTGATTGCCTCTGGATGGGTTTTGTTGAGGACACCTGTTGCTGGGTTCCTGTCTGGCCTTTTAAAAGGCAGCACCACAACTGGCCAGCGGGAGCTGCACGTGGGACTTGATTTCGTTTGGTTTCCGTTTATCCTTGTTTGATTTTATGCATCCAACATTTCTACAGTCCATTACATGCTCATGCATTCACTTAACTTTACACTACTGATTCTTGATTGTTTCACGTCACATGGTTTCGTTTTTGTATAGTTTTATTATGCTAATAAATTTTGTGTATTATTTGCACTTTCTGGTGTGTCCCCGTTTTTGTTACGTCCTTTTCGAGCCGTGGGGCGTAACAATTACCATGTCTGTTGTGCTGAAATCCTGCGTTTTAAAGCCATATCAGTTTTAGTCTCGCGTAGCCAGACCTTCAGACTGATGGCAGAAGGTCTGGGAACTTTAAATGGCCAAGGCCCGCCCAAGAGGCCATATGACTGACAGGTAAAGCAACCAATTAGGGCTTCGCGGTAAATCGTATGCGATATCCATGCGCATTTTGTCATTAAAGCTGGTTCTGGTTATTATATACTGTATTATAATGAAAATTATAATAAGAATTCAGATAAACCATATATTGTCACAGTCGTGTGTTTATTAGTCATGTTAAAACAATAAAAACAATTAAATCTGTTTATTCAGCGATTGTTATTTCCTGGATTTGGAGTTTCCGCGTGGGAGCGCCCTCTGACCTTTGAATGGTGATTTACTACTGATCACAGAACCGTGCTTCACTGACAAGATGCGCAGATGAATGCGCAGTTTTTCTTAATATCGATTGCAATATTGTCGCGATTTATCGTGCAGCCCTACAACCGATCACGTTTCGTTTTGTGTCACGTCATGTCTAGGGGCGTGGAAATTTCGCCACAAAAACAGACCGGTGTGTAAAACTCTCTGATATATTTTAAAGATTCTATGCCACAAACTACATTTTTCACATACTTTTGAAAATCCAGCATTAGTTGATCCTGATAAGCGCTCATCGTCACAGTTGTAAGACAGCTTTCTTCTTTCGTGAGGAGGTTTGGCACCACAGCGTGTTGTTTCCAGGCAAAACATTTAAGAACACAACACACACGTCTCTCGAAAATCCTGTATAATCTAACCAATCCGATGACTTTTAAAACTCCTGAAGTGATTTCACTTTTGTGTGCCGTATGCATCAGACGTTCAGCCAACAGTCCATGGGCGTGACGTCTAGGGCTGAGACTTTATCAGTTTAAACTTCCGATATACGGTTTTCTGAGCACATACATGCAAAGCACATGCATAGAAAGTGGCATGTGAGTACTAAACTAAGCTCTCTTTCATGTCTTATTGCGCTTAAACTGTCAAATACACACAAGTTTATGTTAAAAACACAAATGAGTTACAAAAACAGACAGTTTTGTCTGTGAATGTAAACAGCTGGGAAAAAAAAATTGCATGTTTATATTAGATGTGTGAGGCAGCAGCATAATATACAGTAACTAAATCAATAAATCCACTGCTCTCGTCTCCTCTGAGGCTGGGACTCTAAATAATGTTCTGTGCTCATCTGTTGAGCCAACGACAGAACAGTTAGCATGCTTTGCAGAAACTTTCATCATGGTGTTAGAACTAGTACACCGTTGTCGATTGCGAAAACACAATAGCGGCGCCATGGGCGGAAACTTGCAGGTTAAGGGGCGGTAATTTTATAATAAGATCCCCTTTCTATGTGAAATCTGAGAGGCTCATTTATTCACAAGCTTGTGGAGATTTAAATTACTAGGTTGTTCTTTTTCACATTTTCTGGGTTGGTAGATGCACCAGGCAACTGATTATAGCACTTAAACATGGAAAAAGTCATATTTTCTTGAAATGTCATTTTCAACACAAAATGAGCTTATAAGATATGAAGGTGACTAAACGAAGACTGAATTTTGGGTTTCAGGAGAAATATTCCTTTTTCTATGGCTTTGATGCAGCTAAAGCAGTTTCAGGGTTTACTTGAGGTAAATAATCAATAAAAGGAGCCCTCTGTGTTATGTGATCATTTCATTTATAATTTGCCTTTCTTTTGTGTGCTATTGATTTGTAGTGACCCCTTCCAGTGTGTAATAGAGAAGCGCGGAGGCGTTTTTGACTGGCGTGACATCTTTCTCATTTCTTGACACTCATCTCTCTTTCTCTCTCCCTCTCAAGCTCTCTCTATGACTCTCATCTTTCTTTCATTCTTTGTCTATACCCAACTGCGAAATTAAAGGATTGAAGTTTACTTGGCTTCAGGATCTGCAAACGACCCTCCGCAGTTCAACGAACAAAGTGCCATTTAGAGTTACGGGGTTAGTGAATTTGATAAAAGAAATAGCTGTGTAATTTTTATGAAGTTGTAAAAATCAATGAGGCAGCGTCTACTCAGTTGGATAGAAAGCGTGCTGTGAAATTAATATAGTCGATGTAAGGCCGCAGCGAAGTAAGAGCTAAAAATAAAGTTTTATGTAGTTGACCTGCCGCAACAAAACACTTTTCAATAGGCTCCTTCAAAAAACATCACATTTACACCTTTGGCGATGATAGAAAGATTCAGAAATTGACTAGACAGATGAAAATAT
The DNA here is from genome assembly GCA_012976165.1 of Labeo catla. Classification (NCBI taxonomy): domain Eukaryota; kingdom Metazoa; phylum Chordata; class Actinopteri; order Cypriniformes; family Cyprinidae; genus Labeo; species Labeo catla. The sequence goes on from VONZ01000198.1 coordinate 249,633, forward strand.
GTTTTATTTTCATACTTCTGTAGCCAAAAACAAAACATTTTTTTATTTATTTAGTTGAATGACTCATTTTTCTCACATTTAGAATCACGCTCATGCTTAAATTGCTGCCCACGCTCTCGCCATATGGGGAATTACCTGAAACATGACTTTAACATGAGTCAAACCTGAAATCGATAATCATTAAAAGCAAGAACTTAATTGATTTTGTTCATTTATATTTCATGGTGTTGTGAAGGGTACTCAGTGCTGTTTTTCTGTTATCGACTTGAAAATTACCTTCTGATGATTATACAGTGTTGTGCGAAGTAAGAAAACAATTCCAGCTTCACAGTATGGATTTAGAGATCCTGTCTGCAGTAATTACTATATTTTCACCAGCATGAAAACAGGAAAGATGCAGGCGTAATATAACAAAGGTGTGAACAGAATTTAACTATACAGCATCCAATTCTGCATACTCTGTTTTGTTTTCTTAGATTTTATGTCTGAAGAAAGCTGATTTTTTTCAGTTCAATAAAGATGACTCATGTTTGAATCTATTGGCAGATGATGCTCATATGACTAACGTTATTCCAAAAGACACGTTTTTCCAACAGCTTTTTTTTTGACAATTAACCATGGCCCATTTCCATAGATGTGCTATGCCAAACTGTTCATGACGCTTTTATTATAGTAATTACGCTGTGTCAGAGGATACCTGAAGTATCTGTTGGAACGGCAAAATGATGCACTTAAACCGAGATATTCACTATGGGTGTATTTTGTCCTAAAGAATGACGGCTCAGGCTGTGAATTCAGCTTGAGCACTTAATGTTCAAATAGGGTAATGCCCTCTAAACACACTAGAATAAACAGATCAAGGTTTGTCTGGTTAGCCAAACCAATGGGTTCTGAAAACCCGTCTTTCTCCATTGACTGGCATTTACGTTTTATAAACCTACTTAGTGTGAAATGGACTTTTTTCCCCAGTCTGCTGCCTTTGACGTCACCTTTTGTGTTCTTGTGATTCCATCAGCCAATCAGCACTGACGTGACATAATTTGTACACTTCTCAGTGATTAGTCACATGGCATTTATGACTAAATGTTTGGTTCTATATTGGCTGTTCAGTTTTAGAAACTTGGTTTTCTCAAAGAAACTGTGTTTTCTCTTTTTGTTTGCTGTATGTTATGATTTGTGAGTCATAAGAGAATTCTAAAGAGAGCTGGAAGTGCTGTGGACATTTCTACTTCTTTACAAACAGACATCTAAAATTTGTATTCCAGAGGAACCGTCCTGCAAGCAGGGTTTCCTTTGAGCTTTGTGTAAGAAAAGTCATGTTCTGTGTTTCAAAGTGTCCGACAAACTGACATTGACATTGGGCTGAAATGATTTATGGGAGGAAGACAAAGGAATGAAGTTTTTCTTCAGGGAGAGGAGTTTTCATGGAGGTTATTACGAATCTACAGCCTCCATCTCTTGTGGTCCTTGTCCAGTTTGCTTGACTGTCCTTCTCGAGTATGAAACATCACAAATATATTTAGTTAGTTGAGACAAACAGCTGATTTTTCTACCTTGCCATTTTCTTCTGAGTTCCAACAAGGCTGTCTTATGCATTTTAAAGAGTGGTACAGATGCATTCTGGGAAGGAATTTGATGGATTGGCCTGTCCTGTTATGTGGTGGCTCGTTTTCGCTGGATCATTCCTTGACATAGACTCATTGTTTGCATTAACCAGGCAAGTCAGTTATTAGACACAGATGACTGATTAAAACATTACGCATAAGACAAAATGTCCAAGTGCACATCAGGACGAAGTGGTCTGATGGAAGCTGATTGGTGAAATTGCATTCTTTGTTTGTGTTCAGAGGACAGTGAACTGATCACCATAATTCATTATGGAGCTTTTTCAACATGAGCTTATACTTAAAGTCTGGTTCTAGCATACATACATGTTCCATATGTTTTCATTATTAACATATTGACAGCAAACAAAAAATGTAAGCATTTTTATAAACAACTTGTAGGTTCATACATTCTTAGAGAAAAAAAATGTACAATACACATTTTCAAAATAAAAAATGAAAAATTTATCATTACTTAATCATTTATTTTGTTTTTAAAATGACAAAGCACAATGCATTGATCATAGATTCTATTTATGCTTAACATTTTTATATAGAAATATAGTAGTATTTTTTTTAATTCTGTGTGTTCGTACATACTATAAAAGGTTTTTATAAGCTGTCAACACATCTATATTCCTATTTTTAACTCTGTTATGTTTACCAAAGCTGTATTTATTTTATTTAAAATACAGTAAAAGCAATAATATTGTAATATATTTTTACCATTTAAAATAGTATTGCTATACAAAAGTCTTCTTATATATAAAATGTGATCCTGTACCACAAAACCATAAGGGTCAATTTTTTTAAATTGACATCTATACATCACCTGAAAGCTGAATAAATAAGCTTTCCATTGATGTATGGTTTGTTAGGATAGGATGTACAACTATTTAAAAAAATCTGGAATCTGAGGGTGCAAAAAAAAAACAAACAAACAAAAAAAAAAAACAAATACTGAGAAAATCAAATTTAAGTTGTCCAAATGAAGTTCGTAGCAGTGCATATTACTAATCAAAAATTAAGTTTTGATATATATTTATGGTAGGGAATTTACAAAATATCTTCATGGAACATGATCTTTACTTAATATCCTAATGATTCATTGATGAATCATTTTGACCCATAACGTATAGATATGCTGATTTGGTTCTAAAATAAAAAAAAAAAAAATAAATAAATAAATAAATAAAATAAAATAAATGCTATTGTCAATGTAAAATAACACTGTTTATTATTTTTGTGAAAACAGTTTTTTTTTTTTTCCATAATCCTTGGGTAAATAGAAAATATAAAAGAACATACATTTGACACAGAAGATAAAAATATTTGTAATGGAGTTTTTACTGTCAGTTTGATGTTGTTAATGTACACTGTAAAAAACAAAAAAAAACAACAAAAAAAAAACCCACAGCTGCCGTTTTTTACCGTAAAAATACAGTAGCAACATTTTAGTTTTTTTTTTTGTTTTAACTTAAATTTACAGTTAAATACTGTAATTAAAAAACTTATATAATGTTAATATACCAACCTATTGGAATACTGAAATCTGTTTTGTACCTTTTGTAATACACTGATAACCACCAAATGCTGGTGGTGATGAGAAAGTCACATGATGAACCAAAGCTCATCACAAGCAGCTTTTAAATATAACCTATTTAGAAGGTGCACATTGTCATTCACACAAACCCTAAACACCATCATGGTAACACACATGAAACTGAAATAATGCAATAAACATTCATTTACAACATCAGGTGTAACATACAACCCTACAAAACTGATAAGAAACTGAAAACTAATAAGAAACACAGTTATTTCAACAAAAAAACATCAAATTTGAAATGTAACTCAGGGAATTCTGGGAATGTCAATTTACGGTTATTTACTGTAAATTATACATTCTTTTTTTACTTCCAGAAAACGGTATATTACCGTAGAATTACATGTTATGACCAATACAGTTTTTTTTTTTTTTTTACTGTATATAGTAGGGGAATTTACAGTTGACCACTTAATAGGTTTTTACTGTAGCATTTTTACAGCCTTTTACCGTTAAATTCATGGTCATTTTTTACAGTGTATCCTTGTTAAATACAGGATTAATTTCTTCAAAAATAAAAGTGAATTTTAGCATATATTCAATTTGACAAAAATCTTGATACTGTTCACTGTGAGTTCTTTCTCACTACTTCCTCACATAATCAGCAATTGACATATGGCACAAACAATAAAAAAAAAGGCAAAAACTAAGCTTAAAAAGAAACATGCTTAGATCACCAATGGACCATGAAGCAAATCTTGTCTCTGAAACAAATCATTCCTCTGAGCCGAAATTCTGACACAGAAATTACTTTTCATCTGTCACATAACTCCGAAAGACAGGAGAGCAGATTTTCTGTCAGCGAGGCGCTTTGAATGCTCTAATAAATGTTTTGAGTGAGTGAGGCACAGAGACTTAACAGATTAGCAGGAAAATAAAAATTGAGAGAAAATAAAAGTGCTTGCCAACAACAGAGCCGCATGAACAAGTTACGATGCAGTAGAAACTGGACCGGAGGATTGAACGGCAAGCAAAAGGGTCACTGCCGCCAACAAGAACATCCATTCTACTTTGTTTTTCCCCCTCTCCCCTATTCAATTTCCTGTCCAAGCGGCTTCGGGAAAGACAACAAACAAACGAGAATAGCCTTATAGTAGAGACAAGCTGGCTGGCTCTTCGCCATTTCAATGAGCATGAATTCCCACTTATTTTAACGCTATTCTATGATATTGATCTCCACGTGTGGCAATCATAAATGCCGCTTTTGTGATCCATGTAACTGAGCTGATAGCAATGATTTTGAAATGTATTTGGTAAACATACCTACCCCAGCTTCCCTGAGGAAATCCCTTCCTCGGCTGGTCTGGTGGAAAATGTATTGATTTGCTTCAAGTGTGCGATCCATTTAGAGTCCAACAGCTCATTAGGCCCTCAGAGCCACAACATCAACTAATCACTACTTTAACCCCCCTTACATTAGGAGCGGTCCGCCCGTGTGGCTCCACAATGAAGCGTTTTTGTTGTGGGGTTATGGACATATAGGGAGGAATCCCACCTGAATTGAGCCTTTCCTCTGTGTTGCTTTCTGATGAATGGAGCAAGCCGAGTTCACTCACTTTCACTGAATAAAAGATACGGCGTAAGCTCTCGTGGGATAATACGCCGCCTACCCCTCCCAGCGCTTCCCTCTCCCTTTCCACTGCAAACGCAGACTCACATTTCAGGTGCCTGTATTCTCTAAGCTTGAAGTTCTAACTAAAGGGAAGTGAAAGGGGCTGCTTGTGCGCTGGCTCAAGAGATTCGCCATGTGAAGGTAATGAAAGAGCAACCAAATGAGATGATATTATACTAGCAGTTTGAGCTCTTTGGCATGATCGCTAAATGAGTGCTGGTTGGAGCAGATATTGCAGTGGGGATGGCCAAATTGTAACTATTCGTATACTGGGACCAAATATATTTTAAAGGGATAGTTCACCTAAAAATGAAAATTCTGTCATTAATTACTCACCCTTGTGTAGTTACAAACCTGTAAGGCCTTCATTCATCTTCAGAACACAAATTAAGATATTTTTGATGAAATCCTAGAGCTTTCTGACCCTGCATAGATAGTAACACAACTGACAAGTTCAAGGCCCAGAAAGGTAGTAAGGACATTGTTAAAACAGTCCATGTGATATCTGTGATTCAACCTTAGATTTATGAAGCTACAAGCTTTTCTTTTGTGTGCAAAGAAAACAAAATAACTTTATTTAACATTTTTTTTAATCTTTAATCTTAATCTTGTTTTTTTTTTTTTTTTTTATCTTTATTCCATTTTGGTTGAACTATTTGTAATAGTGAACAACTGAATTACATCAGTGAGTTAATGTTTTCATTCAGACTTAAGTTCTTTGGACAAATATGATGATGTTGACATTGCCACTTTAAATTTTTGTATATTCAATTTATATATAACAGTTGACAAAAAGGCAGAAAATGTATTATGAAGGATGTTTCAGCTGTTTTGTCCATACAGTTAAAGCGCATAGAGTTCAAAACAACAATAAACTTCCATTTTATTGACAAAAACAGTTCTTTTTTTATTTCTTTAAGAGCAAGTTGTAACAGTTTTATTGTTTTCATTTTCTGCCATTTTATTTTAAGAGGTTTAATCTAACCTATTGAAGAAGTCCACTTCAAGAACAAAAATGTTTAGATAATTTACTCACCCCCTTGTCATCCAAGATGTTTGTGTCTTTCCTTCTTCAGTTGTAAAAAGAAATGATCTTTCTTGAGGAAAACATTCCAGAATTTTCTGTATAGTGGACTTCAGTGGTGCCCCCAAGTTTGAATGCAGCTTCAATTGGCTCTAAACGATCCAAGCCGAGGAAAAAGGGTCTTATCTAGCAAAATGATCCGTCATTTTCAGAACAAATTGAAATTTATATATTTTTTAACCTCAAATGCTCGTCTTGTCTCGTCTCTGTGGTGCACATGCGTAGTCTGTGTAATCCGGGTCAGTACAGTTAGGGTAGATCGAAAAACTGCCATCTTGTTTTCTTCTTCAACATTAAAACTGTTCTACATCTCTGTTTTACCTTCTTTGTAAAGGGTGTTTGATATTCATTGCATGTTCATTTTGTGAACACTGGGTCGGTAATTTTGCAACGATGTAGGATGATTTTGAAAATGAGATGGGAGTTTTTTGACATACCCTAACTGTATTGACCGTATTGACCCGGAGTTCATGCAGACCTAGACAAGATGAGCATTTGAGGTTAAAAAGTATATAGATTGTCAGTTTGTTTCAAAAATGTCTGATTGTTTTGCTAGATAAGACTCTTCTTCCTTGGCTGGGATTGTTTAGAGCCCTTTGAAGCTGCATTTAAACTGCATTTTGGAAGTTCAAACTTGGGGGCACCATTGAAGTCCACTACATTGAGATAATTTCTGAATTTTTTTTTCCTCAAGAAACATAATTTCTTAACAACTGAAAAAAGAAAGACGCTGTGACGAGTGGGGTGGGGCCGAGAGCCGTGGGAACAGACACAAATATCTTGAATGACAAGGGGTTAAGTAAATTATCTGTAAATTTTTGTTTTGGAAGTGAACTCCTTTAACAAATAATGCTACCAAAATAAGTACACAACCACTATTTGTGAAATCCTCAGTGGGAATTTTTGTCCAAATATAAGTAAGGCTGGTGCAAACATATCTGCCCCTTTCCGCTGATAGATCTCTCTCTTGCAGTATGATTTATGTTTTCAGAGAGCTGTGAGTGAAGACCGTAGCTGTTGTGATAGGAAAGGTCAATATGTCAGACTATCATGCAGAACATCTCCAAACTCCAGAAATGAACAGCAGAACCCAAATGAACTTTGTCAGTCAAATAAGTAAAAAAAGAAACTCCAGATGCCTATGCACGTAAACATTTTCCGCTTCCACATCATGGTCTGACGTTTCTCTTCCTCCTCTCCCAAAGTCTGTATCAGCATTTTTCCGCCACTTACTACTTTTTTTCTCACGTTGTTTGTACTTTTTCACTTTGTGGCGCTTGTTTATTCAGGCTTTTTAAAAAGAAGAGATCCCGAGAGACAGGGTGCCTTGCCTATAGCCATATTCTTGCACAGTCAACATCTCCTCATTGAACTTTGCACAGGAGTCAGCTTCAGCATTTGAACCAGCATTTATAAAGCTAGCACCAGCCTGACAGGCTGTGGCTTTGCTCGGCTAATTCAGCTGACTGGTTAAGATTAAAGCTGGTAATACTGCAGATTTGTGGAAGGGATCTTTTGTTATTTAGCTGATTTGTGGAGATGCTCTGTTAGGGTTGTTAAAGCAGCGGCGAGCTTCTGCGCGACAGTGCGACTAATAAATTAATCCAAATAATTGTCGGGAAGGCAAATGGCACATTGCAGGGGAGCCGTTGCTTTTACTGAGCGATTATTATTGCTGTTGCTGCCCGTGATGGTGCAGTGTTGACCTGAGTGTATCCCAGAGGTAATTTCTTCATTAGCAGGCACCCTCATGCACTCCCTGGTTCTTTGGCTGAAGGCAGGGTGTCAGACTCGCTGTCTCCCACTCTCAGCACTTGCAGATAAATCAACATAAAGATTTTCAAAGTGTGATAAAGTCTTCCAGTGGGAATGCCGTGGTGCATGCTCAATTCTATTCTGCTGCCTGCACTAAAACCGTATTACGATGCCAAACAAGTTCCAGTGTAGCATTTTTTTGCCCTTTTTTTGCTTTTTGTCTTTATTATAAAGGAAAATATTGTGTTGAAAGTGAAGCAGGAAGATCAGAACATGACCCAGGTCAGACTCAAACCGTAAGGAGGAGTCCCTATGGCCAACAGCTCTTACACAAGTCTAGTTTTAAAAACACGAGTGCTGTTCTTAGTATATTCATATTGATTTCTCATGGTTTTGAAAACCTTTTTAACCCTCTTCAAGAAAAGTTAACATTTAATCAGTCTAAAAACGCTCATTGAGTAAAACAACTGATCAACTATTAATAACAAGCGAAAACCTTTGGTTATGACATGGCTTTAATCAGATATTTCATTAAAAAATTAACAAATTTCTAACCTATCATTGAAGTAAAACAATGGAGTGGGGGGAAAAAATCTCATTATGAAATAATTTTTTTTCTCTAGTTCACGGTGGCCACAATTATTGGCACCCAATTACTGCAACGTCCTTTTTCTGAAGATAACAGTTCTGGGTTTTCTCTTATAATTAAGAAGAAGTTGGTGCTGCTTCTCTTCAGTTCACCCCACTCATTTTCTATATGGTTCAGGTCGGGAAACTGGGACGGCCAGAAGCTTCATTTTGTGCTCAGTGACAGATTTTTGTGCTGATTTTGATCTTTATTTTGAATCATTGTCCTGATGGAAGATCCAACCACAACCCATTATAAGATTTCTAACAGAGGCAGTCAGGTTTAGATTTTTTATCTGTTGGTATCTGATGGAATCCATGATGCCTTGTATCTGAACAAGATGTCCAGGACCTCCGGCAGAAAAATAGGCCCACAACATTAAAGATCCAGCAATATATTTAAGCATAGGCGTGGGGTGCTTATTATCCCTGTTCGCACGAAACCCATCTGGTGGGTTTGAGGTTTTAGTCATGTCTGAAAACTGAATATGCTGGAGTTTGTTTTTGGATGAGTGAGGATTGTTCTCGAAACCCTCCCGAACAATGTGGTGATATAGGAACCGTTTGATATTTTTTAAGCCTTTCTGACCACAAGGCTCAACTAATCTCTGCAGTTCTCCAGCTGTGATCCTTGGAGAGTCTTTGGGCCACTCAAACTCTTCTCACCGTTCACTAGGACGATATACACACGTCCTCTTCCAGGATTTGTAACATCTTTAGTTGATTGGAATGTCTTAATTATTGGCCTAGTGGTGGAAATGGGCATTTTCAATGCTTTGGCAGTTTTCCTACAGCCACTTTCTGTTTTGTGAAGCTCAACAGTATTGTTCTGTACATCAGAACTATATTTTCTGGTTTTACTGCTTGTGATGGATGATTAAGGGAATTTGGCTGTGGAACAGGAAGTAATGGCTGGACAAGTTTTCCTATTTTCCACCTGCTAAAAATGTAAATATGAATGAGAATATACTTCAGAGGTAATTTACTCATAAGAATTTTTATGGGTGCCAATAATTGTGGCCAACATGCATTGGAGAAAAATATTAATTTCATAGTGAAAGATTGGAATTTTGTGAATTTTCTGAATGAAAGATCAAAAAGATAAACAATGCAGATTTATTTTCACAGCTGCCTTTGCTCATATTTACCAAGGGTGCCAATATTAATGGAGGGCACTGTATTTTCATTATGTGAGTGCATGTAATAGCCAAAAAACCCTCTTAAAATATATTGACATTTTAAAATCTGAACTAACCTCAAATATAAACAAAATATTAAAATTAACTTCATAAATCATAATGAGTCATCAATTAATTATCAATTTAAAACATTGTTTTTTGTCAAGTTAATTGGTTTTATTCCAGCCAGTATTATTCTGCATGACTGATTGAACCTAAATATATGAAGTTCAACCAACAAAACAAATTAAATAAGTTAGAAAAGCTTTTAAAAAGTAAACACATTACAAGCTTGCAATTGCAGGTTACCACTTTTTAAAAACCTTTCAGCTGTGTTTTTAACCATAACATCATGCAATCTGGTTACGTTTATGAACAGAACTGAGGGTTTGAGTTAAACCAGAAAACATTCTGGAACATCTCGACCCCTAGGGAGCTAAAGCTGGACCTACCTGCTGTTCCTGGGATTGTTGCTTGAGGAAACGGTAGTGTCTTGCTTTATTCATCACTGAGAATCTGGCTGTTTGGTTTATGGCATGAAAGTGTTCAACTTAATAATCCATATGGTTGGATCAATCTTTTACACCTTTACCCGGAAGATTTTAATATGAGTTGCAAATGTTGCTTTGACTGCTAGCGTTACTGTTAGCGAAAGTACATTTTAATACATTTTAACAGTTAATATTGGACAAGGGCAAGATTTCTGAAATTTTGAAATAGAGTATATACAGCATTAGTGACTGGGTCACTTGAATAGTCGCATTTATTATAGGATTTAGTCTGAATATTCCATATATGCTTACCATATAGCAATTTGTATGTTCAAGTGAACTCTGCTGTACTCCACTGCCCTGAAGGCTTAGAGTCTCTGGAAATGAATGTCAACTCGACTGTAGCGCCGCTCCTTGTGAATCATCATAACAATAGTTTATTCACATCTATGTGACAACATGACATTAGTGCTGGTGACTCAGGCCGCAGCCGATGACTGCTTTAATCAATGACTCAATTTAGCATCCGTGTTCGCCTGTTAGGACGTGTCGGAGGGCACTGGGTTGTGACATCACTCTCCAGCCTTCTTCTCTTAAGAGCATGAATCTATATTTCAATAGCTCAGATGCATAGAGACTCATGAAAATGGAGCCACTGTTTAATATTCATCTATATTTCTGGAGATTGTAAATTGGACATGTTTTATTCAGGACGGGTGGTTTTGGTGCACATAGGGCCAATGCAAATGAAAGATTAGCTACATAAAATGGCAAGCATAAATCAGAGAGAGTGACAAGAGCGGGCTCGATCATTTTGCCATGTCACAGTTTTGTAAATGCTTCCCATCAGTCAACATTAAAGGCTATAATAACACACAAGTCGCTCAAAAATATAAATGGTTTTGATTTCAGCATGTATTTTTCAGCGTGTATTTTTCTTCAGTCCTTTGCATCATTATCTTGTGATTAGTTCTTGTGTTTTTTTTAATTGTAATCTTACTGTTTTTTGTTTGTTTTTCTTTGTGTTTGTGTGTGTGTGTGCATTCAGTATTGGGAAGGATAATTTCAAAATTTAGTCTACTCTTAATTTCATCTAAAAAGTCCCTTGCTTGAAAAGTAACTGAAAAGTACATTTTTATTTTACATTTTTTTACATTTTACATTTAATCAGAGAAAATAAAATATATATCTGAACACATCTTGACTTTGAACGGATACATTTATAATAAAAATATGTGCTCAACCAGAGTTTTCAGGTAAATAATACAATATAGATTGCATATCTACAATGTTTTGTAGTGAGAAAGTGTCTTGTTACAGAAAGAGTTGTTTGTAAAAAAAAAATATATAGTGACGTTAGCAACGTTACTGATATTAGTTACAGACGTATGAGGCTTGATAAATCGCTGCTAGCCGGTTAGGTTCAGCTGTGCAAAGAGGAACTGTCAATTTATACACCAATGTTTAGACATAAAAACACTTTTTGATAAATGAAGATCGATTTGTACTTGTCTAGCAAGCCAACGTTTGCACGCAAACATTGATTTTTAGAGGCCGTAAATAAACATACAGCCAGTCACCCTCAAATTGGTCCTGTGCAGAAAAGCATGCCTAATCCATATGATTTTAAAATATGTATGTCTAAGGAAATTTCATAAAGCCCAGTGCCTGTACTTGTCTCTCTGCACATCTGATTGATGGATGGGTTCATATATTTGAAGCAAATTTAGTACAAATAAAAGTAATTATTTATGGTATTTTACCTCATGTTGATGTAATACACTACCAGTCAAAAGTTTTTGAACAGTAAGATTTTTTTTTTTTTAAAAGAAGTCTCTTCTGCTCACCAAGCCTGCATTTATTTGTTCTAAAGTACAGCAAATACAATTTTGGAATATTTTTACTATTTAAAATAACTGTTTTCTATTTGATTGTATTTTAAAATGGAATTTATTTTTGTGAATTAAAAGCTGAATTTTTAGCATCATTACTCCAGTTACATGATCCTTCAGAAATCCATTTATTGTTATTAAAAAACAGCTGAGTAGATTTTTTTTCAGGTTTCTTTGAAGAATAAAAAGTTCAGAAGAACAGCATTTATCTGCAGTTATATTTTATAACATTTGAATGTCTTTATCATCACTTTTGATTAACTTAAAGCATCTTTGCTAAATAAAAGTATTAATTTCTATAAATTCTTATAGAAAAAAAAACTCCAAATGTTACACGAGCTTTTTATTTCAGATCTTTCTATTCATCACAGAAAATGTATTAAATTTATTAATAGAAATTAATAAGGGCTGTCAAAAGATCAATCGTGATTAATCGCATACAATCGCATAAAATAAAATTTTGAGTTTGGCTAATATATGTGTGTGTACTGTGTAATTATTACGTATATATAAATACAAACACATTCATGTAAATATTTAAGAAATATTTACATGTATATGTATTTTTTATATAATTTATATTATGTATAAATAAAAAAATGTTCTACATAAATAACATATTTCTCTTAAATGTATACATTAATGTGTGTGTATTTATATATACATAATAATTACACACAGTACACACAAATTTATTAGGCAAGCTTGACAGCCCTAAAAGTAATACATAAATAAACTTACAATATTTCACAATATTACTGCTTCTGCTGGATTTTAAATCAAATAAATGCAGGCTTGGTGAGCAGAAGAGAATTCTTTAAAAAAAAAAAAAAAAACATTAAAAATCCTACTGTTCAAAAACTTTTGACTCATAGTGTATATTTGCATGCAAATGAACATATCCATCCGCTATTTCATGTTTTTATATCTGTGCTATAAAACTATGTGGATTGCTACAGTATAATTAGTTTAATTCCTAAAATCACTGCGTATTGTTGTGTTCTGTGTCTACACCATAATACGCCAGACATTTTTAAACAAGCATTTAAGCTGTCATTTAGCACATTTAAGTAAAAATAGCTTCCTTGTTTAGCCACGTTCAGCTGTTTTCTAGGAATACGTCTCAGAGAATAGTGCAGCGGGCTCTTTATGGTCACGTATCCTATAGATTTATTGGCTTGGGGCTGCATGGTAAGACTTTATAACCCCTGTATATGACATAGTAAAGATGCCATTTCAGCTTTATTAGTTAATGCTGTTTGTTAAAACCTGGAGCTTTGAAGCAAAGATTTCCCAGCTGGATGGTCAAACTGTTCCCTGCTGTACTGTAGTTGAGGCTATTTAATACTTTACTTTTGTTCTTGCCGGGGTTCAAACTCAGGCCTTTAGGAATGACAAATGGGAAACTCGACGAGTGATTCACGAAGCTGTCTGTTCCTAATGAACGCTTTGACTCCGAAGACAAACTCTGCAGAATAAATGTCCCATTGCAGCTAGCATAATACAATTCCATCTGTCACAATAGGTAAATATATGGCGAGACTATAGTATTTACTGTCTGTTTTGATGCCGCCAGCTTCCACGGGACACTAATTGCCATCTTGTTTCTCAGCAGGCAACATTAGCGCATGGTTTCTTAGCTGCTGCAGTTCTAGCTAACCAGCTCTAGCAATGCTTACTATCCTCTCATCCGTACATCGGTACATATGTTCGGTCCGAATACGGAGTTTATTATCGGTTTAATGCAGTGCTGGAAGTTACGAGGGAGTGGTGACTAATGTGTGACAGAGGCAACGTTTAAAGTCCTGAAATGTGAGTGTAATCTTCCCACTTTTACATCACATGATAATTAAAGACATCAATCACGCCAGACCCCATCAAATCCGTGAAAGGACTCCAATCTTAGGACTTGCTGAATGAGACACACTTGTCATTCATCTGGGAAAGATAGATGACACTAACAGATACAGTGGCGTTATTGATATTACACATGATTACATATAGGAAAATCTGTTAGTACGTATGTACAGATTGGTTTGTAGTAAGCTGTATTTGATACAGAGCTGAGTATGTGACTTTAATGTTGTATGAATATATTTTGCAGTTTTATTAGAATTATGTTACAACACGTTTAGATAAATGTCTAAATCTTAATGTTCTCTATAATTATTATTTACTCTAATTTATTCTTCTCCCTTTAAACAAGAACATCAACCTGAATACATTTTGAACCACATGTAAAAGTATGGTATATATATATATATATATATATATATATATATATATATATATATATATATATATATATATATATATAACATTTATAATAACCTGTTAATAACCAACATTTATAAAAAACCTGAATAACTGGGCAAATTGTAAAATAAATTGTTTAATTGATTTATATTATTATATTATATTATATTATATTATATTAAATTATTATAGATATTTTTTAAACATTACACATTTTCGTACTTTGTTTTTTTTTATTTTAAAAAGTGCACTATCATATGATAGTGAGTCTTTTTTTTGTTATTAATTTGTTTAATTGTATTACAATTATACAATTATAGTATTATATGTAACATTTATAAAAGTAAATAATAACAAAAGTAATATGGTATATATATAACTTTTATAATTTAAATTTAAAAGCTGAAAAACTGGGCAAAATGTAAAATAATTCAGTTATACATTTTGTTTTTAATTTAAAAAGTGCACCATCATATGATAATGAGGGTTTTTTTGTTATTAATTTGTTTAATTATATTACAATTATATTATTGTATTATATTACAATCACATTTATAAAAGTAAATAATTACAAAAATAATATTGTATATATAATATAACATTTATAATTTAAAATACAAAAGCTGAAAAAAATGTAAAATAAATGGTTTAATTGTTCATTATCTTATATTGTATCATGTTATGTTATGTTAAGTTCTATTTTTATATTATATTAATTTATTATATATTATATTAGATTTTTAAAACGTTATACTTTTTTTTTTCATTTTAAAAAGTGAACCATCATATGATAGTGAGTTTTTTTATTATTATTATTATTATTATTATTATTAATTTTGGCATCATCATTACAATTATTACAGTTTTTACAATTATATTATTGTATTATATAAAACATTTATAAAAGTAAATAATAACAAAAGTAATATGGTAGGTATACAGCATTTAATTTAATTATTTAAAAATTGTACAATTAGTTCATTAATTTAAAAAAGTGCACCATCATATGATAGTGAGTTTTCTTCTTCTTCTTCTTCTTCTTCTTCTTCTTCTTCTTCTTGTTACAGGTTTTTACCATTATATTGTTGTATTATATGTAACATTTATAGTAATATGGTATATATAATATAACATTTATAATATCAAATTTAAAAAGCACTTGATATGAAAAGCTAGGCAAAATGTAAAATAAATAGTTTAATTGTTTGTTATTATATCATATGTTATACATTTTAGATATTATGATTTATTGTTGTTGTTGTTGTTGTTTTTACTTATTTGTAAAATGCACTATATTGCATAAACATTGGGACTGAAGTTTTTGGCTCAATTTCATCCTCCACTAAGTTACTGCAACTTTTGGCATTTTGAATGTGACATTGATATCACAAGGGCTTTTTTTAGTCTCTCTTGCATTTTTCTTTTTATTCTACTCTGACAATGTGGAAAAGGCAACAGACGCTGCAGTCATGCGATCTGGTCACCCGATTTAATGAACAATATCTCATGAATTATTCCACTGGACTGCGCTTCAAATTTCTCTTTTCTCTCCCCAAATCCTTACTCGCATCTCTCTTTCAGTCTATTTCCAAGGGGGCACTTTAAAACTTTATTTTCTCCCCTTTTCTTCACTTCTAATCCTTATTAGCATCCTTTACTGTGGGAATGTTTCTAAAGTAGGCAAAAGCAACAGACCGGGTACTTTATTTATTTATTTTTGTATCTATCAAAATGATAAAAAAAACATCTTGGATTATCCGTCTCTTTTTTTATTCTGTAAATAATGCAAATTTTTTAGTTTAATGCAACGTCTGATGTAAAATATTTCAGCATGAGCTCTTGAGTTAACTGGCTCTTGCTGGATATATTGGGTCATTTCTGGTCATTGAGTTGCAGTGATGTTGAGATGACGCAGCGAGAATTAACTTTGGGTTGTTGACATATCCGGCAGCATACTCGTGTTGTTGTTGTGCGTCTCCTCTGCGCGTCACTCAAGATTATATGTGCTTTGAAATAACATTCTCTAAAAAATGTCACCAGCCTTATATTAACAGCTGAGTCACAATCCTTCCTGTTGGGTCATGGAGGTAAAGATGGGACATTCTCCCTGTAGCTACATTATCTTAATGCGCAGTCATAGATGGTCACCGAGCGGGGTTGAAATTCCTAGCACAACCTCTTAATGTCTGACTCAGAAAGCATCATTTCTCTCCTGTCAGGTTATATTGAAAAAGAGTGGCCTCAAATTACACAGCAGACATTTTCTTATTCCTGTTTCCTAAATGGATTTCTCATGCCAAACATTAGATATGTCTGAACGCTCAGCTCCCCCAAATCACCCGTTTTTTGTGAACATCTCGACTTTGTCATTGGATATGATGATGAGACGTGTAGGTATATGGCTGTAGTATGTAGATTTCGAAGGTGGGAAATAGATTTGTGTGTAAGATTCACAAGCATCATATGTACCATATGCTTCTGATGTACTGTAATTCAAGGAAGACTTTCTATAAAAGGATTTACCAGACTCCAGCTCAGACACTTTATTAATTATAAATTGATTTACACAATGGCAAGAAAATGAACAGGATGGCGTCTAACAGGATGTTAATAAAGATCTAAAGTTAACCACTGCATAGTGAGGGATTGGGAATTAGATTACAAGGAATATTACATCAAAATTCAAGAAATATTACAAAAGGATAGCAAGTGATATTAAGGACATGTAAAAAAATAAGGGAAAAAAGTATAAAATAATTACCAGCTAAAAACAGTTTTACTGTTACTGTCTTGTTCTAATAATCATTTGTGTAAAAAGGAATAAAATGAGTTAAATATAGATAAAAGTATATATATAATTTTTCATTAATATTTTTGTTTTACTGGTTGAAAGTCTCTCCAGAGCCTGAAAGCAATCAATAATAAAAGTGGTCTATTTATAAACATTCTGTGGAAGGCTCAGAATCATAAAATGTTTATCCAATCATTGCATTCATTCCGGATGCAATGATAGGATGTTCTACCTGCCTGTCAACCTATGCAGCTGCAGCCAATAGCAAGAATTTGGGGTGTGGCTAATGTAGCAAGCTGAGCCAGAGGGTGATTTTAGACTTGTTTGGAGAAAGAAATTCAGATTCTGTCACAGAAACGCAAGCCACAATTCGAAGACTTTCCAAAAATACATGGAGACAGACAACGGGTAAATCAAGAGTAAACACAGACAGTGTTTTTACAAGATGGAGGAATTTGATAGAATGTTTGGTTTCAGACACAAAGAAGTTTGTTTCTTGACAGGTAAGCTAAGCTTCGATTTAAAAGTATTGGATGCTTAAAGGGTTAGTTCACCCAAAAAGTAAAATTAGCCCATGATTTACTCATCCTCACTGCATCCTATGCGTATATGACTTCCTACTTTCAGACAAATCCAATCTGAGTTATATTAAAAAAAATGTCCTGGCTCTTTCAAGCTTTTTCATGGCAATAGGTAGGTGTTTTTCTTCAACAGGTCAAAACAAGTCCAATAAAGTGCTTCCATCCATAATAAAACGTGCCTTACGCACCTCCGGGGAGTGAATAAAGGCCTCCTTTAGCGAATCAATGCGTTTTTGTAAGAGAAATATCCATATTCAAAACGTAATAATCATTTTAATCTTGCTTAACTCTCACTGCTCTCCTGTAAACTCTTTGTTTACAGGAGCAAAGGAAGCAAAGTTTCTTCACTTTAGCAAAGGGAAACCAGTCTCCTCTTGACTTATATCGAAATCCTCTGACATTCTTCTTTTCAGAACATCATTTTGTGCTTCTAATTTGTGACTGTTGTTTTGTTTTGTTCTCTCCTCTGCGTGTCCGCATTCGTCACTTCTGAGCAGCGCATAGAAGATTCGCTACAGAAGGCCTTTATTCACCTTCCGGAGCTGTGTGAGGCACTTTTTATTATGGATGGATGCACTTTATTGGACTTGTTTAGACATGTTGAAGAAAAACACCCGCCTTTTACTCCAGGACATTTTTTTTAATATAACTTCAATTGGATTCGTCTGAAAGAAGGAAGTCATATGTGGGTAAAATAAGTATCGAACACATCACCATTTTTCTCAGTAAATATATTTCCAAAGGTTGACTTGAAATTTTCATCAAATGTCAGGAACAAACCAAGTAATCCATACATACAAAGAAAACAAAACAAATTTCATAAGTTAAGTTATGTGTAATAAAATGGAATGACATGGCAAAAAGGTATTGAACACATGAAGAAACGGTGGTGCAAAAAGGCATGGAAAGCCAAGACACCAGCTGAAATCTCAGTAATTAGAAAGCAATCCTGCCCTTTGTCAGTGGAAATTAATATTAGCTGGTTCAGTCCCAACACTCCACAGTACCAGGATGATGAAGATAAAACAAGGGTGGACATTTCAGCAAGACAATGATCCCAAACACAGCCAAGGAAATTCTCAAATGGTTTCAGAAAAAGAAAACAAAGCTGCAAGAATAGCCCAGCCAATCACCTTGAATCCAACAGAAAATAAGAACTAAAGATCAGAGTTCATATAAGAGGCCCACAGAACCTTCAAGATTTGAAGACTCTGTGGAAGAATGGGCCAAAAATCACAGCTTGATATATGCGACTACTTTCTCCACACATGAGGCGTCTTGAAGCTGTCATTACCAACAAAGGCTTTTGCACGAAGTATTAAACGAATTTCAGTAGTTCAGTAGTCCCGTGTCATTCCATTTTGTTACTCATAAATTAATTTCTGAAATTATTTGTTTTGTTTTATTTGTATGTATGGATTGCTTGGGTTGTTTCATTTAATGTCAACAGCACCTTTAGAAATATATTTACAGAGAAAAATGGTGACGTGTTCAATAATTAATGCCGTGAGGGTGAGTAAATAATGGGCTTATTTTCATTTTTGGGTGGACTATCCCTTTAATTGAAAGTAGCCTAATTTTACCTGTTTAGACGTGCCTTAACATTTATAGACCCATAAAAGTTGTTTGTGATTTTGAGTTTGGGGAGGAGAGAGGTGCGAAAGGTGCCTTTGTGAAGGTTGTTTGATACATGCTTTATTTTTGTAGTTCCGCTAGATGACACTTGTAGTGCATAAACTGCATACACCACCTTTCAATTAAAAATTGCAGTGAATTATATGTATGTGTACGTTTATGCAAAAAAAAAATATAGGTGCACTTATTTAGATGTGTGGATATCAAGCACAGGTGCTTGTCAATATTGCTTGAAGGGCACCTATTATGCAAAATCCACTTTTACATGGTGTTTGGACTTAAATGTGTGTTGGCAGTGTGTGAACACAACCACCCTACAATGAAAAACATCTACCCACTCCTTATTTTTTAATCCCAGCTGAACCAAATTAGTCTCACTAGACATGCAGTTTTCATTCTCAATGAAGTGTGATGTCACATTTTTAGGCCCCGCCCATGGCCGCTGACTGACAGTTCTGCACTGCCATAGTTTCCACCCTCAGCGCGTTGTGTTTGGTTGTACGCTGTCCTCCATTTTCTCCGTGCTTAAGCAGCTGTAACGTTAACAATGTCTTGTAAGCAATCCGGTGTTCTGTGTTTGGATGTAAGACTGAAGATAGGAGTCTTCATTTTCTCCCCACAGCCACTGAGAACGCGGTAAATTACTTTTGTTTATGAAGGTAATGCGCCTCAAAATCTACCTAAAATACGTTTAGGTCTGTGCAAATCTTTTCACTTCAGACTGCTTTGTGAATGTCATGTTGTTGTAGTGCTTAGCTAACGCTTTAACCATATTTGTGTGCGTACGCTATCAAAGTATCTTATTTGGTCAGCGCTGCACTGTCCGTTCGGTGGCGCTAGCAACATTGTAAATTGCGCTGTTTCGTCCCACTTCCGGTGTGTTTGGCTTCCCACATGTACGGCTGAACACCGGTTCTCTCGTTCACAGTCAAGTTGCTTCCACCAACTGTTTATTACTGTAGGAATGCAAAGCAGAGATGTATACGCTACACTCTCTTCTGAAGACGGGGCGGGAATATGCAGCTCATTTGCATTTAAAGTGATACACACCAAAACGGCTCTTTTTTTAGACTGTAGAAGTAGTGTAGGTAATTTGTTATTTGGAAATTCACTTCTATTTCCTTTTAGTGCTGGACTGTGAAGTATTTCACATCCCTGTTGCTTTTTTTTAACATCTGGCCATTGGCTGGCTACAAGGTCATGACATCAAAATAAGTTATTTTTACAGTCGCTAGGGGCTGCAGCTAGTTTATTATAAATAAGACATGATTGAGGCTCATGCTCTGGTGTTGACTGATTAAACTTTGTTGGCCAGGACAAGTGAAAATCACATGGCGAGCATCTCCTCTCTGAAAGCGGCGAGTGGGAGGCAGAGTGGAAGGTGTCATGGGAGATGTACCTCAAAAGTAATCTGTAGGTACACATTTTGCTGTTATTGCTATTTCTGAACGTACCACGGGAGAATATCACAGCTATTTGGCATCCACTTAAAGCGGTCTTTAATATCCGTGTTTGCTTGAGCAAATTACAGATTCCAAAGATCAGTCTGTTTTGGTTTTGTCCTAGCATTTATGTGATCCGGCTGTCCTCCTGTTTTTCGTCATCTTTAGCATGTGTAGGTGTGTGGATAACGTATAACATTTACAGCTGGTTCAATCAATAGTGTAGCAGCTAAAAAAGACTGCTTTGAATCCTGACGTGCCAGACTGGCATAAAAAGTCATCAGTATATGTAAACCAGAAAGACATGGCCTTACAGCTTTGCCAGGTCAACCTTCCCTTTGCTATACTCGCCTTCTTTTCTGTCTTTCCTGCTCTTTTGACCCTGAATGAAATGCTTTCAATGAACTTTGGTCATCGCTTCTATAATCTTCTTTCTATTAGCATTACAAAGGTACAGTTTCCTCCTTCCTTTCTCCTACTATTGATATTGAGAAGGAGCACATCATAACCCAGAGGTCTGCATGAATACTGATTGCGCCTTGAACTGACACAGTACAGCCTCTCTCGACTGCAAAAGCTGCTAGTAAGTAAGAGAAACGGCTTGACATTAGCATTCTGTGCAGATCAGGAAATGGAATTCTATGCAAATTACACTGACAGTAAATTGTTGTCATAAATCCCCCCTCTCTGCTTTTTCACTGTACTGTAAGAACTGTTAACTCGGCCAAGAAATTGACCTGGCAATAAATTTAATTAAGCAGGAATTGACTTTTGACATATATAAATGTTTTGTGTTTACAGGGCTCAGCCAACAGGTCTATAATGTTGTTGGCTTTGGCCTGGTAAAGGTCAAGGTGTGTGTGAATGTGAGCCTGAGTACTGTGTATGTGTGTGAGAGCAAATGTTTGTATATATTTATGAAGTATCTATCTATCTATCTATATAAGGGCTTTATATATAAAGGCTGTCAAACGATTAATCACATCCAAAATAAAAGTTTATGTTTACAGAATATATATATGTGTGTACTGTGTATATTTATTATGTATACACCAGAGGTTGGGCTAGACCTTAACATTGTCCGTAATTTTGACGGACAGGGTCATAAACATTCCGTCGTAATCTATTATTTCCTGTCATTTTAATTTCATATATTATAATAACACATTTAATTGCTTTTATTTTTGTTCACATTCGTGACAGTTTCATTTTTGTTCTGGATCTAGTGCCCTGCTGCTATACTGGAGCGCACTCGCCACTAACTGGACAGGGGTGGGAATTACAGCTACAATTTACAATAGATCACCCGCAGTGTAATCTGTCAAAATGACGGACAGCCTTCAGATTTTTCTGTCACTGATAAAAAAAAAATAAAAATTCTGTCAGACAATTTTCGGTTAACGCAACCTCTGGTATACACACACATATATGCATATAAAAAATACATAAAGTATATATAAATATAAAATATATATGTATGTGTGTGTATATATATATATATATATATATAATATTAACGTATATAATAAGTTTGTACTTGGATATATTCTAGATTACATATAAATATACATATTTTATACATAAATGTAATATATTTTTTCTTATATATACATGCATGTGTGTGTATTTACATATACATAATAAATATACACAGTACACACACACACACACACACATAGTATATAAACATGAACTTTTATTGTGATTATTTTTTATTGTGTTATTGTGATGCTTTTTATATGATTAATCGCAATTAATCGGTTGACAGCCCTACTATATATATATAGATATATAGATAGATAGATAGATAGATAGATATGTGTGTGAATAGAATGAATATTACACATTTGTGTGCGTGTGTATTTGTGTTTTTTTTAAACATTTTAGACATTCAGGACATCTCATAGACCGATAGAGCTACAAATAGGATACAATGGAAGTCCTCAAAACAAATCTTCACTGTGATAGAAAAACAAGCATGTGTATTGTATGTGTGTGCATAGCGTGAAATATGTGACTGGTGTGCGAGTTCAAAAGTTGAAATAGAATTGCAGGTGAAGTGATTCACCTCATGTGTGACAAACTCTGAGTATCTGTGCACTTGTGTGTATGTTTGTGCACCCGTCTGTGTGTGTGTTTGACAGGTAGCAAGGTACGGTTGGTCAGAACTAAAGCCAGAGTAGAGCAGCTCTGCTCTATTCTTGAACTCCCGTCAAACAGCAGCTGGTTTTGTCACTGATGGGGTCAGTCATGCAGAAAAAACACAGCACCATATGATGCCCGAGCGTAGCTCAAATGGAGATTGCTTAAAAAAAACAAAGTACCCATGTTACCCTAAAACTCTCTGGGGAACTTAACTCATATAAGTGTACTAGAGCTGTAAATAAAGCCTGTAACCATAGTGACAGTGACTAAAGTCATTTCAAAGATGGCAACTTTCATAACACCGAAAATTAATTTAATAAATGCGTCCTTTCAAGACTTGAGTTCATCCGTCAAATCTTTTTGACAGTGGCTTTGAATGCTTTATTTATTTTTAACTGTAGAGTGCAGCGCTTGGGTCGCACACAGAGCAAAAAAACTGATGGGAGCAGCTCAGAAGGAAAGCAAGAAATGGATATATATAGTCTGTAATGATATTTATTTCATTTAAAAAAATCATTGAGTTTATGAATCTTTTTGAATGATTAATTGATTCACACAGTTCATAACAAGACATTTATTTGTGGATTGGACTGTACTGCACTCTTAAAAATAAAGTTTCTCGATTGCCATCGGTGGTTCCATGAAGAAGCATCAGTGGAAACGTTCCATTGCACAAAAAGTTCTTTATAGTGGAAAAAGGTGTTCTTCACCTTCTTTGGGGAACCCAAAAATTGTTCTTCCGTGGCATCACTAAGGAAGAACTCTTTTGGAACCTTTATTGTTTTAAGAGTGTGCCTCTGCTGTGTGGATTGATTCACTAAAAAGAACCAGTTCATTAGAACCATTTGTTTGTGAATTGGACTACAGTGGTCACAACCCAGCAGAAAGAGTTTTCTTGCCAGTATTTGGTGTTTATCTCATCACATTTAAGTCAAACTGTAAATTTATGTTTACAATGTTTACAACACATGTTGGATTTGTGCAGTATTTAGCATTTTAAAGGAGTACTTAGCATTTTCTTTCTTTTTAAGTTTTTTGAGGAAGATATTCCATGATTTTTCTCCATATAGCAGACTTCAATGGTGGCCAACGGTTAGAAGGTCCAAATGGCAGTTTCAGTGCCACTTCATATGGCTCTACACAATCCCAGCCGAGGAATAAGGGTTTTGTCTAGCGAAACGATCAGTCATGTTCTTAAAACAATAAAAATGCGTATGCTTTTTAACCACAAATGCTCGTTTTGCACCAGCCTGACCTCACGCATTACGTAATCATGTTGGAAAGGTCACACATGACATCGCAGAGCTAGTGCAAGATGAGCATTTGTGGTTAGTAGGGCTGTCCTCGACTAAAGATTTTTCGACTATTATTCGCTTGTTTATTAATAAACCATATAAATCATAATAATGAGCCTTTAATTGTCTACATAGTCTAATAAGCACTCAAGCGCACATAAAGCTTGCCACAGCACACCAGCAGAAGTAATGATTATGAATGTGTCAGGGTGTTTTTCCCTGACAAGGAGGAAAGGAGACTGCATTAATGTTTTAATAATTTATTGATAAACTAGTGCCGCCTTTGTTTTCGGCTTAAGACATGAGGTCAGCGACACTGACTGTCATCTACAAAGTAGTGATGCGCATTTCTTCGTGTTTCATACGGCTTGCATAATCTGAGAATATTTGTTTTCTGTTTGAATTGGTTCATTTCAAAGTAGACATTTCCCTTTCTGTAGATATATATTTCATTTCTGTAAGGCAATTATACACAGTTCAAAACTCTATACACAGAGTTTTGAAGTTTCGCGCATACGTTCACATAGACAGCAGAAAGTGCATTCTGTTTGCTTTCATTATTTTACAAAAGAGCAACGTTTTGTTGTTATTCTGAGTGCACTCTTTACAGACATGAAAGCTGTATTACACTTATCTGTATGAGCAAAAATGACAGAGTATTTTGTGACTGCACCGGCGCCTCCATCTGTCATGCAGTAAGCACGCTACTATTCAACTTCCACACTCCGTATAGACACTTGAAATAGCGCACATTTTTCTAGATTACCATTAGATTGAGCTGCTACTACATGCGTCTTTCAGATGAAAAGCCATATTTGAGGTCGATGAATGACAGGTGAGCATTTGGATGTCCTGCCTGATGTACTACATTACCACATAGATCAGCCGTTAATGATCTGTCCATCACGGACAGCGTGACTTCGCCACTTCATGTGGGTTTTTTTTTTCTGCGACTAAGCAACCAATAAGATTTTGGTCAACCAAGCCTCTTCTCGTCGACTAACTGTTAGTCAACTATTGAGGGCATCCCTATTAAAAAGTATAGAAATTTTAAATGTTTAAAGAAAATGATCAATCGTGTCGCTAGGTAAGACCATTATACCTCATCTGGGATCGTGTAGAGCTGCATTGAAACTCCAATTTGGACTTTCAAACCGTTGGCTCCCACTGAAGTCCACTATATGGAGAAGAATCCTGGAACTTAATTTATTTTTGACTGAAGAAAGAAATACATGAACATCTTGGATGACATGGGGGGTGAGTAAATTATCAGGAAATTTTATTCTGGAGGTGAACTTTTCCTTTAAAACAGGGCTGACAACACTATTCTGTGCTGTGTGAACATTAACTGCGTGTGTTATCAAAATCTGCTAGAGATGATTTAGCTCTACACATTAATTCTTGAAAAATAGCCAGTACATTGAGGTAAAAAAGAGAATATATTAGACCATAAAGTCAAAATGAGAGTTTGACTTGATATGAAGTTTAAAGAGCCTTTGGATTAAGTGAATTTATAGTAGGAAATTTGTTCTAGTTTCTGAGATAAGAGAACTTAATTACCTGTCAGGAAAGAGCTGACTCATCCTCATATACTGTACTAGAAGGGAGTACTTAGATCAAGTCTGAGATTACTATTGTAAAACTAATATCTCCTCTGCTCAGCATAGTTATTTACTCAGTATTTGGCCAAAACAGAACAAGTAAACAAGCAAAAATGATGACCCATACAGCTTGTAAAAAATAAAGTATCAGTTTGTGCCCAGATTCAAACTGTGTAATAATAGCAAACTGTGCATAGACATTCTTTTTTATGTACTTTTGGTACATTTTGATCAAAGATGCACATGAGGCAGGGCTGTTGTTTAAATTTGCAAGGTGGGGTGTCGTGCAAGAAGCATATCCCTGTTCTCAATAAAGTTCCATGGGCTGAGACAAAGTATTTATGGGTACGTTTTGTAGACTACAGATCATTTAGATTTGTTCAGGTAAATCTGTTCAATCATTCACTCTACCGTTTCATTTACCATACTGGAGAGTTGTTTCCTGTGTGCACTGGACAGGCTGTGTGGGCAGTAATTCAAGTTGTGTCCTGGTGTTTAGATGTGAACCTGTCGTGCTGTACTCACGAGAGCCAGGAGGCTGTCCCGAACTTTTCCGGTGTGTGGTCCGACTCTGCTCTAGGTTCCTTGGTGGGTAAAGAGTCCATATTGAACATTCCCAACTGTGCTGTGTCCACTCATTCAACCTGTGTTTTTCTCCAATGTGGCAGGTGGTGAGGACAGACACAGTGGGAAACATTGGTGTCACACCCCAGAGGCTTAATACATATAAAATGACCAAAATAACATGTTCATAGGCGGTGAATTGAAGGTCAGGTTGTGCAGAGGTTCACAGAGCAGCACTGGTATATTTATGTTTATACAGGGTGCGATTTGTGAAAAAAGCTTGTGAAAAAAAACTTTTTTCTGTCTGTAGGCGGAGGTTCCCCCAACTTCAGTAGGGCTATAGCCTAAGTAATGTTAGTGTAATCTGTTAACAACGCACATTATATAGCCGTCTTTTTAGGCAAGTACCAGATAATGAGTGTTATGTCATGAAAAGTTTTTAATACAACAGAAACCGTGTCTAACGTGAACACAGTATAATAAAAACAACGTAAGTTGTGCCTATTAATTATAATGACTTCATTCAAAACAACGAATACATGAGAAAAAGTGAACGAAGAGCACGGTATCAACGGAGCTTGAAACTCCGAACCAGTAAACCACTGCGTCGCAAAATGATTCACTGTTTCGAAGACCTCCAATCGGATCGCAAATCATTTGATTCAGAACTGGACTTTAAAGCACGTATTGCAAATCATTTGATTCAGAACGGGACTTCAAAGCTCGTATGGTGAATCGTTTGATTCAGAATGGGACTTCAAAGCTTGTATGGTGAATCATTTGATTCAGAACGGCCAAAGTGCGTATGGTGAATCATTTGATTCAGAACGGGACTTCAAAGCGCGTATGGCGAATCATTTGATTCAGAACGGGACTTCAAAGCGCGTATGGCGAATCCTTTGATTCAGAACGGGACTTCAAAGGGCGTATCATGAATCATTTGATTCAGAACGGGACGTCAAAGCATGTATCACAAATCATTTGATTTAAATCGGGACTTAGGAGCGGGTTCGCGGGATTTTTTATCCCCACCAGGGATAAAAATAAATCAGCAGAGGCAGGGATGCAAAGACGTAACGTAAACATAACTAGTTAATTGCACATCTTTTCTGAAATTAGTTGCGATTAATTGGGGTATTGCAACTTCAAAATCGTCTTACAAAAAAGTAAATAATTTGGATTTTATTACAGTGTGTTCTCAATTTTTACAGCAGCTCCTATGCAAAAAAAAAATATATATATATTTTTTTAATTTTACAGTATATATGTTTTGTGTATCTGTCTCTATATATCTACATTCATGTAAGGTTGATATATACAGTGAAATTAAATTGTAACAAGTAAACCAATTAAAACAACTCTGTTAGTTGTCAAAGTCTATTATTATTTGCAGACAGTAAATTAATTTTAGACCAAAGCAATACAGTTTGCTGAAATACTAATCCTTGACCTGAGAAATCTGGATAATCCTTTCAAATGCTATAAAGCTGGCTCATAATTCAACAAAACAAAGCTTCAAATCTTTCTCCAAAAGGAAAAATGAAATTTTGTGTTCAAAGGAGCTGTTGTGTGACTCAAGAAGACAATGTGAGAGAATAAAAGCCAAAAAAGAGAAAACGGGGGCAAGGTGAGCATTGCACCTGCACACCAATTCTCTTATCTCCTAATAAAAAGGCCAGATCCTCTTTTCTCTAGCACTGCCCCTCTTCCCTGAAGTCTGTATCACACACACAGCAACCTTTAAACAGCTTGTCAGAAGCGGTGTTAATATTGTCAGCGACAATAATTAATAAACAGATTAATCATGTTGATGGTATGTGTGTGTGAGGATGGCCCTACAGGTCTGTGTGAAAATGAGTGGGACCTCTGTGAGAGGAATATGAAAAGAGGGAGGGCACCCCTGTGAGGACAATAGATGTGATTTACTCCTTGTCCTCATTAGTGCAGTCGTGTGATAGGTCTCGCCCAGTCTGCCCTCTCCCTTGGCAGGCAGGCACAATTAAAGTCCATTAAAAGGAGCCACCAGCCCTGAGGGTCTAGAGCCACAGCTGCTGCTTTTCTTTTTTGTCAGCGTATGTTCCTCAAAATGGAGTGCAAAGCACGTGTTTTATCATACACCATTCCAGCATAATTCAAATGATTATTTTAACCAAGGAGGTTTATGTTACCTGAAAGCTATCATTCCCATTTCCATTTTGAGCCAATCACCTGAGCCACAGAAAATTAGCAGCTTCACTAGTGACTATATTGAGCTGTGACGTGAGAGGCAGCAGATGGGGGTAAAAAAAAAAAGTCAGTTTCACACTTTTAAAAGCCCTTTAAAAATCAGTCAGTTGGTTGTTTCTTCCACTTTTGGCACTTTTATGTCCCAGGGGTTAATTTTTATTAGTGCAAACAGATTTCAACTTTTTTTTAGTTTTAGAATGGTCTTGGAAACTTACTAGCATGCCTTCATCATTTATTTTTTTCTAGTTTTAAAATGCACTATATATATATATATATATATATATATATACAGTTTTATGCAGGTTTGGGAACCCCTTGCAGAAAATGTGAATAATTTTAACAAAGTAAGAAAGATCATACAAAATGCATGTTATTTTTTATTTAGTACTGTCCTGAGTAAGATATTTTATAGCCAGGGGCTGAAAACTTTTTAATTTGAAGATCAAGGTAAATTGTACTTAATTTGTCTTCAGGGAAACATGCACATATCTTCTGTTGCTAAATAGTGTCCTAAATAGAAAAAATAATGATATTTTAACAAAATAAGAAAAATTTGGACATCTTCATCCTGCTCAAAAGTTTTCACCTCCTGGCTCTTAATGCATCGTGTTTCCTTCTGGAGCATTAGTGAGTGTTTGAACCTTTTTTAACAGTTGTGTTTGAGTCCCTCAATTGTCCTCAGTGTGAAAAGATGAATCTCAAATCATACAGTCATTGCTAGAAAGGGTTCAAATATGCAAAAGATGCTGGAAAACTAAAGAATCTGCAAGACCTGCAGGATTTTTCTGAAGAACAGTGCTCAGTTTAACTGTTCAGAACAAACAAGGGACTCATGAACAACTATCACTAAACAAAAAACAATCATAGATCATCCAGGTAACCACACACAGATTTAAGAGGGTTCCAAGGGTTCCCAAACTTTTACAGGGGGTTCAGCTATTTTTTGGTCTTGTGGACTATATGTAAACATCTTTTATGTAAAATATCTTACTCAGGACAGTATAAATATCTTACTCAGGACAAAAATAACATGCATTTTATATGATCTCTCTTATTTTGTTCAAATTCTTCACATTTTCATAGATTCTGCAAGAGGTTCCCAAACTTTTGCATAAAACTGTATAAATATATAGAAATTATATATATATATATATATATATATATATACATTAGACATTGCTGGTGAGAGTGTGACAAGTAAGTTAAAGGGGACATCGGATGCAAAATTAATTTTTACATGGTGCATATAAATGTCTTAGCGGTGTGTTTTAGCATTTACTCTTTATTTATACCAAAAAAACATAAATGGTCTCAATTATCATGCTGTTTTGATTTCCCGCCCATGACCACTGATGGACTGTCCCGTATTAGCATATTTCCTCCCTCAGCCAGTTATACGCTGTCCGCCATTTTCTTCGCACTCGAGCAGTTGTAGCGTCAACCAGGTCTCGTAAACATCCAAGTGTTTTGTACTTGGATGTAAAAGTGAACGTACGAGTCTTCATTTTCTTCTGACATCAGAGCCACTGAGGATGCAGTGGATTTGTTTTGTTTTTGATGGTAACGTGCTACCCAATACACAAAAAAATGCAGGAGAGGGGCAGAGTGAGCAGTAGCTTATTATCATTTAAAGGCACAAAGTTTTCACCGCTAGAGGGCGCATATTCAAAACAAACAAACGAACCAAAGGCGTAGTTGATGATGCCGTGATTGAGTGTGGAATCATGGGAGTTGTAGTCTTCATCCCCACAGCCGATGCAATCTGTCGGGACTCGGGCAGAAATCATGTTCATGGATGAGCTAATGTATAAATGACTTATTAAGGAAGTGTCGCAGGGTGGGGCTGAAATTCGTGGAAGCAAAACAAGGACGCTGGAGCGATTAGCTAATGAAGGATGAGTTCAACGCACAGCTTGAAAGCAGCAGAGATTTTATTATACCACAGTCGATCGCTTCTGCAGATACATTTGAGTGTGTTGAAAG